>VCHN02000645.1:0-32856 GCA_007115665.2 Sequoiadendron giganteum
TGAAGAAGCCTATCAATTTTTGCTAAAATTTGAAAAACAAATTGAAACGAGGTAGAAAGGTAAAGGAGGAATATTTAAAAAAGGTAGACCACAATATTGTGAAAAAAAACCATTTGCAGAGAAAATCAAGGATGGATTCAATCTATATCACAAAAATAAGAGAATTTTCATAGTTCCTAAGGGAGAAGCAATGGAAATTCCTACCACACTAACAAATGACTTAGAAATAGCTACCGTAATGATGGATATTAGAGGATTAATAGAGGTTTGACAAGAAACCATTTAGAGGAATCTATTTAAAATTTTGAGACATCGAGCATTTGAATGCCACAAAGGGAGTGCTATTAAAAGAGGGAAGAGTAACACCAGAGTGACATATGTAGAGGAATAACTCCTCGGGTCAGAATGAACTATTCAAAACCCTAAGAAATATGAATCATTGTTCATGAGGAGAAATATAATGCAAATTGAGATAACTAAGGAACTAGTGCAATGGAAAATATTATTTTGAATGGAATGTAAATTAGGAGGTGAGTTTTGTGAAGTTATCATTGGTAGTGGTAGTATAGACAATTTGGTTTTTGAAGATATGGCAAGGAAGATGAATTTGAAGATGATGTAACACCCAAACCCATATAGGATTTTATGGATTCAAGATGAGCACAAGATGCTGGTAAGTGAACAATGTTTTTTGAAACTCCATATAGGATCATATAAATATGCGGAGAAACGGAAGACTGAAGTGTGCGGTAATTCAAAAATTTGTATGGTAGATGGAATGAATTTCTGGATGGAATGATACATGAAAATATGTGTTTTGCATTAATTCCAAGAAACTATGGAAATTAGAGTGCATAAATTACCATGAAAAAGGAAGAGGAACCATTGTAGAGGGAGTTAATTGAATTTATATCAAAATACCAAGATATTATATAAGAGAATGTACCAAAAATACTACCAACAATTTGGAGTATCAATCATCACATAGATCTCATGAATAGACTCATTTTACCAAATAAAGTAGTACATTGGATGACATTAGTAGAGAATGTGAATCTAAATATTAAAGTGTAGGAGCTAATGAGAAAAAATTGATCCAAGAAATTCTAAGCCCTTGTGTGGTTCTCACAACATTAGCACAAATGAAATATGGAGAATGGACGATGTGTACATAATAAAGATCCATCAAGAAGATCACTATCAAGTACACATTACCATTACCAAGGATGGATGAAATTGGGTATTGTTTGAGTGATGACAAGTACTTCACCAATAAACACCTGAAAATTAAATACCATCATATCAAAATCGAAGAAGGATATGAATGGAATACTACGTTCAAGATAAATGAAGGTTTGTACGAGTGTTTATTCACACCTCTTAGATTGACCAATACACCAAGTATATTCATGTAGCTGATGTTTAGAGGTATTTAAAGAACTCTTTGGTAGGTCGATTATAGTTTACTTGGATGATATGTTTATTTTCAGTGGGAAAAAGAGTAACATTCGCAACATATCAAGAAATTCTCTTAAAATTGAGTGAAGAGAATTTGATGCTAAACACTGAGAAGAATAGTTTCATGTCATTTCTACTTGACCATCGAAGATGGACCCAAAGGAATTAAGCATCAACAAGGTGATATATTTTCATGGGCTAGTGAGTTTCTCTAGGAATTTTGTCAGGAGCGTCAGTGCCATCCATACACCAATGATAGATACAATGATGGGAAATAGAAAGGAATTCAAGTGGACATTAGGAGCAAAGAAGAATTTAGGAATTTTTGAAGCGAAAGTTAACTAAGTGGCCAGTGTTAGCTAGTTGTATTCTATTGGAGGCCTTGGTTTTTCCTCCAATTCTCCTGATCTTTGTAAGCTATATCAAAATCATTTTTCTACTTAGGGAACGGCATTCAATATTATGTCAATACTCTCAGAAAGATGTACGAACAATAATATTTAATGCATATGGAGGGTGACACCAATATATGTCATCTCTAAAATTAGAATTAAATTAATGGCCATATGGATTTTACATTGAATTTTTTATTGACTCTTGTATCTAGAGTCAAACTTGGGCACTATCCTTAGAAATGTCTATTGAGTGCATTGATTATAAGTATGATTAATAGTTTTCTTGTTGAATGTATTCCATATAGAGGGCTCTTAAGATGGGATAATGGGTGGTGAAATAGTTGTAATGTAGGGATATATTGTAAAATATTATCCATGGTGCACAAGTTATAGTATCTTATTATTCAAGAGGATCATAACTCAAAAAAACATAGTGCACAATACTTAAATAACCTGTGAGTTTTTCATTATAAATACAAAGGAAAAGGTCATCTAAATCCCAAATAGTAAATGCAAGGTTTAATATATTCAAGAGGGGGGTATAGAAGCCTACTTAAGTTGAAATCCCATACCTAATATTGAGTTTTAGCTTGAAATATATCATAATTAATCCCTTGTAATCAACTCTAACACCACTCCAAAGGAGTTTCAAAGGAAAAATAAGAGTGAAAATATCAAACCAAATCATTATTGATGTATCTAAAACCCTCTTCATGATAAAATAGTCAATACCAAAGAATAGAAAATCCAAGGAAATTCATCCAAGATAGTTATAATTTAGCAAAAATACCAAACTATATTAACATACTATGATCATTAAAATACCAAACACATAATAGAAAAACACCTTTTCTAATCATACAATACACTCATAAAACATGAAAGGATATGATCATGTCTAGAACTAGGACTACTCCAAGGGACTACTAAACCACACAAGATTCAAAAGCATCTAGATATACAATAAGATAAATCATAGATAAATGGCATTACACACCAATACCTAAGAGAAACCAAAAGGATCAATTGAACCAAGGGGTGAATCATAAATTATTAGAACAAGATAAAGCTGTTTTTTCTAAAGTTCATGTTATGAATCTCAAATTAGACGGGAGGATCACATATTTCTAACAAATAAAAAAATTAAAAAATGAATCAAATGGGTATTATCAAATAATCAAATTTATAAAAAATATATGTTATGTCAACAAAAAATAAATTATTAACTAAAAAACCATATAGGAATACAATGTTATATGCTGGTGAAATTATGATACATGCACAAGAAAGAAATATATAGGTTTATAAAATATCTATATAGGCATACATTGTCACATGCCAATGATACAAAAATATATGTACAAAATTTCCTTATAGCCATAGAGTAAATTCATAATTTTATCAATCCTCTCCATGAGAACGGAAGATTCTAGGACAATTCAGACTATATAGTGGTTGGAGATTCAATTAATGATGGTTTCTTTTGAACCTACTCACTTGACATCCTCTCTAAAAAAACTTAGAGCTCCACCTTTAATACAATAAATTATAGAATGGCATATAAGAGAATAATGACTTACAGCCATGTAATATTCGGTCTTGTCCAATGAATGCTTATCTTCATCCATTTTAGGGGTAGGTGCATGATCTAGAGTTGTGATCCCCTATGACAAGAATTAAGAAAAAAATTAAATTACATATGATTATCATTCAAATTTTCACAAATAGACACTGGATCAAACGAGAAATACAATATGAAATTTACTAATCTAGCCCATACCTTTATCGAAGGAATCGAAGAAAAAATTGTTGCAACAAAACCCACCTCTATTTTGCCATGAATATTGAGAGTAGTCTAAACAAATGGCATCGACTAAAAATGAATCAACATAATTTTACCAAAATCTACCCTACATTATTTATCAAAATAATAATTAAAATTAATTAATCTCACCTTAGTAAAACTTGTATGACTACAACAAAATCATAGACACGTAGAAGTCATATATGAGAAAGGGTGTGCCAAAGAGGCATAATACAATAAGATCAGACAAAGACATAAGAATGGATCCCCATATTAGAATTTATTAGATTGATTTTCAATTGAGAGAGCTATAGAGTTAAACAAAGAGAATTTATTAGGACATACAAATGTTCATGTGAAACATTTCTTCATTGAGACCTTTATCCTTTAGTATTTGATTGAGCCTTCATGACATCCTTCCTTAGGAATTTGGTAGCGACACAAGGTTAAGACCACATATTCACATAACATTTGAATTTTCTTGGGTCTCTTCCTATACGTTAAGGTATCATTGACTCATAATTTTAGACCATTCTCTTCATATATTTTGAAGACCAAGTTTTATGTAGATTAATTGCTAGAGTTCAAAACTCTAGACTTTTTTGAATAATATGAATATCCAACAATTTATAGTAGTACTCTTATCTCAAAAGTTAAGTCTTTAAAAATAGATGTGGGTTAAATTAAGAAATATTTAAAGTGTCTATATTATAATTAATTTTTTTAATAAATCTTCAAATTTATATATTTATTTTTGTACATATAGATCTTGTAATTTTTATAATTTATGGGATCTCATAGGTTCCACAAGATAGACACCTATAACCTCTATTTTTTAAATATCATTGCTTTATCTCCATGATATTTTTGATATGCTATACTAAATAAACATGTCATAGGTATAAAAAAATTGGTTATGTTTTAATCTAGAATTATTGCAATAACTATTTGTTTTAAATAAAAGTGCCTTAATTCTATTTGATAATACTTTTTCGTAAAGAAAATTTACTAATTCTATTTTATGATAATTTTTGTTTAGAATTTTATGAACTATATTGAATGTAGCCATGCAAAATCTAAAAATTTGTTGTTCATAAATACAGTTTTATTCATTTTTACAGATTATTTGCAAATCCTTTCGGAAAAAAATAGCTCTTGTTTTCAACTAAATATTTTTATGCTCATCATATCCCTGACACTCTCCTATGAATTATTTTATGCTTCCAACCTATCTTTGATAGGGCTTCAAGAAAATTCACCGCCAATAATTCACCTCCAAGAATTAATTGCCAACAATTCATTGCCATGACAAATTAATCTCTAGGAAGATTCACCACCACGAATTCATCACTGTGGAAAATTCACTACCAGAAGTTTCCTAATTGTATATGCGATTATTTATCCAGATTGATGAATTGTTGGTGGTGAATTTTCCATGACAGTGAATTATTGGAGATAAATTATTGGTGGTGAATTGCTAGCGGTGAATTTTCCTAGAGCCTTTTAACAGATAAGAATATGATGGACATCAGTCATTTTAAACTACAACCATGCAATTTATATTTTGGGATTTATAAGAAAAGAAAACATTTATAACGATTAAGTCAAATCCTAGTTTTTAAATTATTTAATGGGACTAAATAAAGGAATGTAAATAAGAGAGTACTAATACAGATATACATTATTATTTGCGATTCTTCTCCCATTCTTGTGACATTTTCAATATGATATCTATGCGGATGTTATCGTTTATGTAGCTTATAAGGTTCATACCATCACCTAACTAAATGTCAATATGTAACATGGTAACTTTTCCAAATGAAAGCTATAACTTCTGACAAAATTGGTAAGTTGTGGTGTGTGTAGTGTAGAAATATTTGAATCTTTACATAAAAACTTGTGGACAAATCCATTTTAAATTCAACCTTACTATTTTTACTTGAACAATTCAAATGATTACACATATCTTATTTCATCTAATAATATCCATTTAACAATTATCTAAGGCATACAACAAGGTCACATAACATGTTTTCTCAAGAATTGCAAAAACAAAGCCTTCTATAGTTTTGAAAATTAAATTGGAATTGATATTCATTATTTTTCCTCGTTTCACTAGGAGATTGTATTTTCTTGATATTAAAAGGTCCATAAGTGATTGACTAGATGAGGTCCAAAGAAATAAATGTGACATTTTACTTATAATTGTTTTAGTCTAATATGATATAGCTCAAATTTAAATTTATCAAGTTAAACTTTTATAATATTTGAACTATACAATATATTTCAAGAAAGAATGTTAAACACTATTTAAACTTTTTAAATTTATCTTCTAAAAACATAAGTAATTTTTTATAATATATTTTGAAACTATTTTATTTACTGAAGTGTTATGTTATTTTATATGAGAATAATTATATTTACTCTATGTCAAGACAAACATTTAATTGTACCTACATTGTTTAAAATAATATTTGTTTAATTATTTAAATTTCATGTCTTTAGCCAACTTGTGCCCATCACATTTTGAACTATAATTAACAAATAAAAATAATATCTTAAATTAACAAATTAAAATAATTTCTTAGTCCAGAAACTTTTATTTATTTAGTTTATTGACCCTTAAATTTAAAATTAAAAAATCTATAGGTCTTTCCATTTGCTTGCTATTTATTTTGAAAATATTATGTTTAATATTAAATATTAATTTTTTGGCATGCAAATGGTTGTCAAACTAAAGGTGAAAAGTAAAAGCTTTTGTTAACACTCTCAATTCATTACACTCTATGTCTTACTGTCATTGTAGAATGTTTGTGGACATGAACCATAATTTTTATTCCCTATCTTTTATGTTTTGATGAGAAGAATTCATTTTAATTTCACCAAAATAATTTTTGAACAACAAAAAAATACAATATAATACAAGTGACATTTTACTTATAATTGGTTTAGTCTAATATGATATAGCTCAAATTTAAATTTATCAAGTTAAACTTTTATAATATTTGAACTGTACAATATATTTCAAGAAAGAATGTTAAACACTATTTAAACTTTTTATATTTATCTTCTAAAAACATAAGTAAATTCTTATAATATCTTTTAAAATTATAAAATGTTAATTTTTAAATATTTTTAAAAATAAATTAGTATAGATATTTTAAACACATCTATCTAGAAAGTGTGTAGAGATATCAATTTGAAGCTATTTTATTTACTGAAGTGTTATGTTATTTTACGTGAGAATAATTCTATTTACTCTGTGTCAACACATACATTTAATTGTATCTACGTTGTTTGAAATGGCATTTGTTTAATTATTTAAATTTAATGTCTTTAACCAACTTGTGCCCATCATATTTTCAACTATAATTAACAAATTAAAATAATATCTTAAATTAACAAATTAAAATAATTTCTTAGTCATAAACTTTTCTTTATTTAGTTTATTAACTCTTAAATTTAAAATTAAAAAACCTATAGGCCTTTCCATTTGCTTGCTACTTATTTTGAAAGTATTATGCTTAATATTAAATATTAATCGTTTGACATGCAAATGGTTGTCGAATTAAAGATGAAAAGTAAAAGCTTTTGTTAACACTCTCAATTCATTATACTCCATGTCTTAATGTCATTGTATAATATTTGTGGACATTAAACATAATTGTTATTCACAATCTTTTATGCTTTGATGAAAAGAATTCATTTTAATTTCACCAAAATAATTTTTAAACAACAAAAAAAAATACAATATATCTTTTTTAAAAATTTAAAAGCTAAACACTTTTAATTAATTTTTATTAACTTCTGAAAGCATACAATATTTTTTTTATAACTTTTAAAAGTTATAATTCTTTTATTATTTTATTTCAGCGAACAAACATACAATAAATATTTATTTTTGAAATTCGTATGTCCATTTTTTAAAACATAAAGCCTTGTTCAGGAGTAGAGCCGTATACTGGAAATAATAATTCTTATCGTGTTAATGACTTGTTTCTTCTTGGGGACTCTTCTAATATAACCTCCCGTAATCTCTCTGGAGTTTCTCAGTGCAGCGTAATTTGTCATTTACAAAGATTTTCCGTAACCGGTAATCCGCGACGTCCAAGAAAGTTACCCAAGAGGAGTGAATCCACGTCAAATCAACACTGCCTGTTAGTTTTGCAAGTCGTTGTGTACAATTTTGCAAGAACACCGACCAGAGGAGAATTTATGTATGTTGCAGGTTCAAGCATGCTAGATCCGGTCCTGAGGTCTACAAAGCGGTCATATTTATCCGGTCCCCCCACTATTGCCCCGGTTAGTGTGCTTGGATTGGAGGAATCTTTGTGAAACCAGTTCATGAAACCTTCGATGCATTTGATCTTCCTTGGTTGTTCATGAATGGAAACTACAGATGCCCCTCTGTGATGTGGCTGCCTTGGATATTTGGAACCGTATCCTACCATATATGAAATGCCCAAAGGATTCCTTCCTAATAAATAGTCGATCTGCAAAGGGTATGATTAGGATTCGTTAGTTATATTCGCATGCCTGTATGCCCCAAAATACAAATACATGTAGTGTGCTTACTTGCAGCTTTGCAAAGCCCATAACGTCGCTCGCTTTAAAGAGACTGTTGCCGCATGAAAATGTTTGCTTCTTAGCCGATAGTAAATCGCTATATCTTGCTAGCAAAAAAGAAGCACCGGTAACGTATTGAGTGTTGGCGCCCTCTCTAACATACAGCAAACCTCCTGTAACAATTTAAGAAGTACAGATATCACCGAGACAATTTTGACGGTTGTGATTAGAAGCAAACGAGTTATACATTGGTTAAGGATTGTTAGTGGTGAAGAGATAGAGAGCTAGCCTGGAGTGCTATATACAGAACGAATGGGACTGCCTGGAAGAAGTGAACACACAAAGCTTTCTGCATGACTTCTGTAGGCTGAGAATTGAGCTTCCCCTTGGAAATATAACTGACAGATTGCAACGGTGGGTGAAGTGCATAAGTTAGCTTTAAGCTAGAGTGTGTTTATATTTTATTTGAAAAATTGCACCGATCCATGCTTACCTCTGTTAGGAGCACATGAATTCCAGCATATTTGAGCTCCCAGCTGAATTCGTTAACGTATGCATTTAGACCATCGTGCTCGTTGATGTACTTGGAATAATATGGGGATTTGGTAGCTTTGTAGAGCCAAGATGCAGCCCAGAGAAGCTCGTCCTGTGAAGAGATGAAATCGTCATCCTCTACTAGTTAAAGCTCAAACGTCTACTACAGATGTTCAGAAAAACCAAATTCTGCTTCCACTTACATTGTAGCCTGAATAAGAACAGTAAAAGGGGCACTCTCCTGTGTAGGTGCCCTTGTATCGATCGGCAAAACTAAAGAGCTGAAGGGAAACATAAGTGGCCGGTTAGAAAGAAGATTTGTTGACTGACCATTGAAGATGAATAAGATTTTCTGAGTTGGATTTGAGCACCCAAACATACCGATTGAGAGCGTTGGAGGAGAAGATAAGAGTAACCAGGATCTATGACTCTGAAAACAATGGAGGAGGCAGCCAAGGCTGCGGCCGTTTCTGCTGCAATTTCTGATCCAGGGGTGTATTTATCAATCTTGTAAAGAGTTCGAGGAGTGTCCATATCTTCTGGACGCTCCCAACAATGATGGTCTGCCACGGGATCTCCGACCTATTTTAAGCATCAACCTCGTCAGTTCATAATGTTTTTGGCTAGCCTATTGAATGCTTAATTAACATCTTAGATACACTCTGTACCTGAACCCATAACTGATTTGGAGTTGCACTAGCCTTGAGAAAGTAGTCAGTGCCCCATCTAATAGCGTCCCTTGCATTCTGAATCTCTCCTGCAGCTTTCAACCCTTTCTCATAATCGAGTGTCCCCCAAGCGAGTGTGGTGATAGTGAATGCCATGGGAAGCCCATATTTCACATTATCGCCTGCATCGTAGTAACCGCCAACTAGGTCAACCTGCGTACAACATTTATAAGGTGTGAAGAGTGACAGCATGATCAGCATATTGCAAACAATTTAATAAGGATCCACTTCTACTTTTGCTTCTGCTTACGTTTTGCAAGTGCCCATCAGTGAGGCCAGAATCTCCTCTCCATTTTACTCGTTGAGATTGTGGGAGTTTACCAGACCGTTGGGCCTCTAGAAAGAGGATAGACTTAGATAAAGCATCTCTGTAATCGAATTCTCCATGAACCACCTGACCGCAAAACACCAACAAGACCACTGACAAAAGCGCTTCCATTGCCTTAGCCATATGGATTCTTGTTGGTTTCGCTGCTCGCTTTGATATGCAATTTAGGAACGTAGCGCGAGATTTATATATTCTCTCAAATTGTATCTCTCCTATAATTATCCAACGGACGCGACTGCATTTATATTGGCTTAACTCAAACTGCTGCTTATTAGCACTATAATAATATGGTTGCTTGATGTTTTTTCCAATATTTCTAAATTTGCCCCGAGGGGGGAACAATACAGTAAAAGCGTAAGCTTCCTTATGGCAAGGCCTCGTAAAAGGGGAAGAATGCAGTAAAGCTAGGTTGATTGTTGTTTTCTCTCTCTCATTAGTCGAGATGCCTACTAGATTGGCATCAAAATGATTGTTCGTAAGTAAAGAAAGAAAGAACCTTAATTGAAAAAAGAAAAAGAGCTATACATAATAGATTGACTAAAGAAAAACCATACCTGTTTCTTATGAAAGAAAGCTCTACTGAAATGGATTTCAAAAAAGAAAGAGAATTATCATTGATGCTGGTGAGGTGGCCTAAGCACAAGAAGGGATATATCCAAGCCCTTCCTAAATCGATTCATCTTTCAAGGTCATCGTTTTTCTAAATAGAATATGAACGGAAAGCGAGCATATATGGATCATTGCCAATATATAGGTAGGGCCCCTCTAAATAGGAGATCTAAGCAAAGTCGGAGAAATTAGCCCGGGAGATGAACGAAGCAAGACATCCTACAAATTCAAGACACTTAGTAATGTGGAAAAAAATATCATTACTTTGCCACTATGGTGAAAAGATAGAAGCTTCTTTTGTTTCATTAGACGTACCCCTAGAACAACTATTATAGTTAAGATCCTTTGAGTATGTGTTGATTACCACATTGTAACAAAATTTATCTCCAAGATTCTTGTACGAGAGATTGTTGTGAGAGATGTGAATTGTTTCTATCATTTCAAATAGACAAAATGTTCTTGTGCAGATTATTAGTGATGCTAAATTAAGTGATCTAAAAATCGGGGTTTCTCTATAACAATGTGCACCATGTCACACCTACACTAATAATGAAGGAATAAGGCTTTCTTTTTAGTTTGGTTCTTTTCTTTTTGTTTTCAATAATATTTGGCAACCTCGACTACGATGTTGGCTTCGTGAACTTAGAACCACAGAGTGTATTGGAGATTACTAGTTATATACACTATTGGGGGATCTTTCAAAGACTTATCTAATGATAACATGGAAATTTAATTGAATTTTTTCATAAACTTACATATGTATGAAATGAAAACTCGAAGGACTTGGAGAAACAGAAAAATAAAAGGCGAGGAACACTTGAAGTAAATGGAAAGATGCTTGAATAGTAGGAAGCGGGGAGGAGGGCTCACCATTATTCTTATCATTTTGTATAGTTCTTTTGTTTGGATTGATTGTATCATCTTTTGCCTATGTTAGGCTAACCATTTAATCGCATATTTTACATTCAATATATAATTTTATATAGATTCTGTGTCATTTATGGCTAGATATTTCTAATGTTGTTTCACATTACTTTGCTTTCTGAAATAGCTAGTAAATTTGTGAATTTTTGGATATTTTTAAATTAATTTGATTATTTTTAATTAGATACAAACCAATATAATCTGTTTGATTTTAATGATGGTGTATGAGTAACAATGGGAGGGAAATAAAGGAATGATGGTCAACTATAAAGATAACATGAGTCATATTTTTGCGCAAATAAATAGCTTGATATGAGTTGCTAAGATAATACACCTTAGGTAAATAAGGTGGGATGAAAAGAGACGTTGTGTTCCTAGGGAGAGATGAACTAACCATCCACTAATGCTAGTAGGAATATGACAAATTAAATTATGGCACTAGAACCTTCAACATCAAATAGAGACACCAATTTGATGTACGAGCATCCCAATAAACCTTACTGCCTATCACCACATAACCTTAGTTTTACTGCCAAAAGAGAGCTAGAGATTAGAATTTCTTATCGTCAACATATCCAAAGTTCGGGTGAGTTGGATTAGTTTACCAAAATGTATCATCATCATAAGTTAATAACATCGAACAATCAATAAGCTTCATGGTTCTGATCTGGAGGCTACGAATCTCTTTGCCAAAAATTGGCATGATGGCAACCTGACTCTGTTTGGCAGGAATGTGGAGCTCAACGAAGAGTTAATTGCCAAAGTTACGGGATCACCCACTGACGGGAAGAAGTTTTTCAGGGATAGGGCTTACTCTGATGAATCTGTTATCAAATTCCCCAAAAATGACAAGGAAAAGCAAAACTTGGTCAAAATTACGAACAGTTACTTTGATGTTCACTCCATAAAATCTATTTGGAGAAAGGTCCTTCGGGCCATCATGGAGTATATCACAGTGGGCGGGCATTTCACTAAAGTCTACGGGTACCACTTCGCCCTCCTCAACCATTTCCGCCACAAGGTAAGGATTTCTATCCCTTATTATCTCTTATGCTCTCTGAAGAAAAGTTTGGAGGACAATAAAAAGGATCCCAAAAGATTTCCTATCCTCCATACTGGGTTAATTAGGCTTATTGTTGAATATCTGCATGTGCATGCCCCTGCTACCTCGGAAGCCAACCCTGATGTTGTTAGTTATGATACTGAGCCCAGTGGTTCAGATTATTTGCCTATCCCTAGCCCTGGCCCAAAAGCCCCTAGTTTGCATGCTGGCCCTTCTAGGGATCCGGGTAAAATCCGGGTTGCTCTTGACCCCAACTGTCCTCCTCCTAAGTTCAGCCCTGCTGGCAAGACTACCCAGGCTAAAAGCCTTGTCTCTTACACCGAAGAGTCCTAAGAGCCGGAGGAAGCTGATACCAACACTTCTGAGCGCTGTGTGCGCCCCGTTCCGGACATTCAGAATGTCGACAATTCCCCTGTTAACACTGGTGAAGAGCCCTCCCTTGATTTTCTGTACCTGGCTAAAACCAACTCCGAGTCCCATTCTAAACTTTTGGATTGGACCTTCTCCAAAATCAATGAGCTTAAAATTAAAAATTTTGCCCTGCAAAGCGAGACTGAGGAAATGCGTGTCAAGATTGCGGCGTTGGGCAAGAAAGATGTGGTGCACAGTAACAGGTTCACTGATAATGATGTTGAGGGCCTAAGGATTAACATCATAACCATTGCAGAACAGAACAACCGAATAGCAAGACACAATCCTATAATAATCAATGCAATAACTGAAAAGCTTGACAAAGCCCAACAGGGATCCTTGGTGGTTGATCTAGAAGACACTGAAGATAAAATCCAAGAAACGGATGGAGGCATTTCTAGCACAACCCGCGCCAATTTGAAGCGAAAGGCCCCCTTAACCCCGAAAATGGTTCAAACCTTCAAGAAAGGGGTTACTGATTTGGAGGTAGAGACGGAGACTGTCCTTAGGTCCCTGAAGTAATTTTGTGTTCTTTTTTTGCTGTCCTTTCCTTTCTGACCCTCCTGATCTTTTTTGCCTGCTCGCTGCTGGTTTTTCTTGGGCAGCTGTATTTTTTTGGTGGACCCTTGGTGATCTTTTCTCTATTTTGTAAACTTTGTGGTTTTGGGTCCCTATAAAACCCCTTTTACCCTTTTATCAAAAACATCGAACAATCAACACTCAATTCATTTGGTGAAACATAAAAACCTCTTTCATTACTTGCATTATCAAACTTCGCATATCACAAGGTAGAACAAGGCTAGAGTAACCTTCGAATGGAACTACAACGCATTTCACTAACTCTTGGAGCTTCATCGTCGGAATTAGGCCACGCTACGCATTTTGCATCAACTGTTTGGGTACCTTGTGGCCAATGCAGATAGTTCCTTATGCAAGATCAAATGCACAAGCCTTGCTCCAGTACTCATTGAGAGTTAGTTAGGTAGTACATAGATAATAGTGGGGAAGTTAATATAATTAGGCATTCATTACTTTGCATGTGAGATTATAATAATCATACGATAGCTTGTGAGCCAATTTGTAATATATATAGCGCCCACACCACAAGTAACTAATAATTGTAATAAGACATGATTTTATTATTATTATATATAACGGATATCTATATATGATATTAAAGCAATTTTTAAGGGTTTAGTATAGCACCTTAGTTCACAGATGTGTACAGTGCTATGAAAAATTACAATATGCATGGTTAGACATAAAATAATGTTTTTCTAATTTTCTTATGACTTTTACTACTTGAGATTTGTACTGGAAGTAAGTGATCGTTAAGTAGTAAGGATCTGTTAATATGGTATCTTATGCCATATTTTAAACTTAAAAGTTTTAAGGAAATGCCTATATTAAGACACATGATATTCATTCCTTCGAAAGATTACCATGCATCCGAGTATATTCTTCATAGTTATTATTAGATTTATTAATATTGGCATATCAAGTTCTATTCATAGGAAAAAATGTAATACAACTGAGGGTAGTTCTAAATCATTCCCCGTTGAGAGAGATTTAATGGTACAATAATGTAAATAATATTATTTTAACGCTTCAAATATTCATAGATATATATAGCTAATGCTACCCATCCAACATGAAATGGAACAGATGTTATTAGGGGTCCATTTTAACCAGCTACAAAACTATAGATAATTGTTCTAATCACATAATGTTTGGTCTAGTAATATTCCTCAACTCTTGTCCAATAAGGAGCTCCATGAATAATTATCATGAAGAAGTGCATATTTATTTGTTGGAAGAATCAATTCATAAGAATTAATAAAACGATGAACTAATGAAATATAATTCTAAAAGAATTAATTGAATATAACCCGAAACTAAATAAAATAATTGAAGTATAATAAAATAAAACCATTTTTATCAAATTAGTTAAGGTCCCAATTCAAATGAAATCCATCCAATCCAGTAAAGCCACCATATGTAATGTTTCATTTAATAATGTTATTCTATTATCTTGAATTCAAACTATGTGAATATTACACTATAATACTCATATAATTAAATTTCTCAAGAATTTACAAATACCCATTCTATAAGCATACTAAGATCTAACTAAGTAATTAAGGTAAAAAAAAGAATTCATTCGCATTAAGGGATAAATCTAATCAAAAGATAGCCAAAATATAAATTTGAGATAGCTGATAATTATTTCAAAGGCTAGTAAAAGTGGTGAAGAGTACACATGAAAGTGAATTAAACTTTACAAGATAAATATAGCATGAGCCACAACATGTGTACCACAGGTCAACAATTTTTCCTTCATGTTCATAAATCTTGGGTCACCTGAACCTATTGTGACCTCAACAATAACCCTCCATGAATCCACATCAACTCTACCTTTCTACTCATGCCAATATACGTAAAAATATTCCTCACACTTTTGGAGACATATCATTTATTTATTTTATTTTATTTTATTTGTCATTCAAGCTACTAAAAATGCTAATGAACTTCACATTCCATTTTCTTAAGAAGAGATTTGTAGGAATGAAATTTTTGATGTGACTACCCTAGCTACAAAAATATCTACATGGTATTGAGCGCGGATTTAGGTTCCTCGAATGAGAGCATGAAGGTTTGACACATCTAGTCACTCTAACTGGCATATGGGTCATAAATATAAACAAATGATATATGAGTAGTCATCCAATGAAGCTCTATTCTAAACAACACAAGGGGAAAACCTATGAAGATAAAAAAAAGGTTTCCAAATAACCATCTAGAAACTTGTTAGCTACAAATTTTGAGTTGAGGTGATAGAGGTAGACTTTGGAGTGAAAAATAAAAGGAAGATTATTAAATTATACTAGACCATTCCCATCTTCCTTCATGGATACGTCACACCTCCCACAGGCCAGCTTCATCAAGATTGGGGTGACCTTTGTAGGGCAACGCCTTTCTCCATTTAATTTTTATTTTGTTCTTGATATATGGTATACCCAATTTATTTTATGTTGCTTGTCTAATATATTATACATGTGTGTTCTTGGAGCGTGGTAATAAATCCATTAGGAGTATGTAGCAAATATAATAAGCTTCCACAAATCCAAACTCTGATCCTTAGTGTTTATTTAATTTACTTATTTTTGTTTATAAATTTGTCATTAATTCTATTGAATAGTTGTTATTAATGTTTCTTTCGAGTTCCTGGACCCAAGGAAATTAAATTATATTTACAATAAGAATAGGGTTTATTCCGAAGGCCTCTAGTTTAAGAAATATGGATCTTATCATTTAAGCCCCATTTTTCTTTACAGTACAAGCTCCAAATTGGTCTTCTTCTTTTATGAAAAGGATGCAAAATAGATCTTTCTTTATTTTCTCTTAGGGGAATTGGCCCAAGGAATAAATCATCAGAGGGTTATTCTTCAAATCTTCTTATTATTATTATTTCCAATAAAGAAATAGTTTTCCCTTGACCCATTAAATAACTATAGATCTATTTGCGTGTCCAATCAATGAGAAATCCTTTCTATTTTAAAATATTTTTGTCATGTTAACTCTTGGCTATAAGGTTGGGTAGTCCTCTCCCTATAACTTCCATCTATGACTACATCAAGTGGTATCATAGTGAGTTGTTAATCCTTTGGGAGTGAAGACATTTTTGAATGTCCTAGGGTAAGTTAATCATCAAGCAAAGGAAGCCTATGTGTTTTCAATAGAGTGTTGACTATGAGGAATTTGTTTCCTTTTAGTCAACCATTTATGTCAGTAAGTTGCGCTAGATTTGAAGGAAGGATGCCATCAAGGAGGGTTTCTAGTATGTCTTATGTTGTTAGAAGAATGGAAAAATGATTGATACGATGAGGTCAAAAAATATTTGATTGGATTTTGTAGCAGAAGATAGGTCTAAACCCTAGAAGGAAGATAAGTCTAAACGCTGGGCATGAGGATGAGAGTGATGATGATGAACTAGGAGCTCCAATTTTGAATAAAAAATCATAGAACAAGAAGAAGAAATAGACTAGATCAAAATGTTGAAATCAAATTTTAGAATTGGTACAAGTGACCTAGAATTGTAATTTATAATTATGTTGTTAATTTGAATCTTGAAGAATTAATTGACTTGATAAATGATATGGAAGATTATTTTTAATATGAGAAAAGTGAGGTCATGCTAATATTTAGTGGACAGAGGTTCAATTAGGCAAAAATAGGAGAGAAAAGGAAAGAATCATAAAGTGGGATAGGATGATAACAAAGATAAGGAATTAATTCATTCCGAGTGACTACTGAAAGGTGTAAAATTGTCGTGCTCCCCTCTTTTATGGTTTAGGACCTAAGAGGGCAATTTTCTCTAGCTTTCAATCAAGAACAAACCCTTGAGATCTCAATGCAAAAGAGAAAGAGATCTCACGAGAGGGTTGTTCTATGGGCTGAATATAAGCTAATAGGGGGTTCGCCAACAAGTGTAAACTTGGAAAAGACAATTGCATACAAGATGACATGAAAAACCCTAATATGATACAAACTAGTACTAAATGACATAAAATTGTATCTGAAACAGAATAACAATCTCTGAAATGAAATGTGTGCACTTGGGAATCTAAAGATATCTAGAAGGAGCTTTGAAATGTTGGAGATTCTAACTTTTTGACCTAGTGGGGCTAATTCGTTATTCTGGGTGAATCATTCCTAGTTCTATATTTCTACATAGAAGCAAGTTTCAAGCAAAAGGGTACCTAATATACAAAAAATTCTTTAAAACATCTATAGTGTAACTCATTCGCCACTTGTGGAAAATGAGTCTAGCTTGGATTTTCTGGAACTTCAAGGTTTGAATATGTTCTTAGTATGCTCAATCTAATTCTCCAGGTTTTCAGATATGAGACTTCCAATTTTGGACCTATAGGTGGCTTTTTGTGAATATGAGAACCTTCCAATTGAGGAGACAACTTAAAAAAATTCCTTGAAGCTTTTAACCTAATCGTCAAAGATCCTTCAAGCTCCAAGACACCTAGATCTACAGCCACACATGTAAAGAAGATAAGAACTTGTTGATTGTTAGTGAATAGGGATTATTTTCCTTTGTCAAACCCCTTGTAGGTAATTAAAAAAATGATGAAATTATGAACATGAAACATGAAATATAGGATATGGAACATGAATAGTCATACCTTGAAGGATGTCTTGTCAATCTATAATCTACCATGAAGTGGCCATGAAGGATGTAGATCTTGATCTTGAAACGGATGAAGAACAATGCTTGACCTTGGATGTTGGATGAAAAATCAGAATACTAGCTCAACAACACGCTTGATTCTTGATATCCTTTACATGATAGTGGATCTCAAATTGTCGCAACAATTGGCGAAGAATTTTTCCTTTGAATGCCTCAGAAATTATCTTGAATGCTCTCTTGATGATGTTATAGAGTCTAGGAATTCTTAACTCTTGCTTGCTTGCCTTGATATCATGTAGGATTATATGAAATAGTGATTTGAAAGCTTTTTTATATAGTAAATGCACTCAAATGACCGTTTATTAGATCCCCAAGGCTGACATAGAAGAAATTTGAACTTAAAACTCAAATTTCCCACTCAAATCCTTAAAAATAGGCCAAATGGGACTCATTTGCCAACCTGGGTGAATCAGTCCCACTTGGATTGGACTCATTCACCAAAAGTGGTGAACTGGTCCCATAGGGCTTATTTTGATTGCAAAAATGTCGAGGAGTGCGTAAATTAGGCTCATATGTTGATATTGTCAAGTTTTTGATTTAAATATTACTTGGGATGCATAACATAAGGTCATAGGGGCCTATTAATGATGATGTGAAGGTTATAAGTGTAAGAGGGCCCAAAATCCAATGTGAAAGTGTACATGTATATACTTTACAACACTAAATTAAGGCAAAAATGATTCTATTCAGCTTACAAGGGCCCTAATTCCAATATGAATATGTAAAACACATTACGACACTAGATTGGGTCCATCTTAGTTTACAAGCCTCTTAAATTTAATGTGAAGGTGAAATTAAATATATTTTACAACACTAAATTAGGGCAGAGTTGAGTTAATTTAGCTTAAAAGGGTCCAATACCTAATGTGGATGTGTAAAAAGCCTCATACCACTAT
The DNA here is from genome assembly GCA_007115665.2 of Sequoiadendron giganteum. Classification (NCBI taxonomy): domain Eukaryota; kingdom Viridiplantae; phylum Streptophyta; class Pinopsida; order Cupressales; family Cupressaceae; genus Sequoiadendron; species Sequoiadendron giganteum. The sequence goes on from VCHN02000645.1 coordinate 18,977, forward strand.
CTCAAGGTGATATCAAGTCCAATTTATCATTAATTATTCCCAAATCAAGTGTTAAAATGTACATGATGACATTTTTCGACACTAAAACTACCAACCAGAAATGTTGAAGAGATTGTAAAATCTAAGGAAAATGGGGAAGATGGTGAAGGAGTACATTGAGTGGTTCCATAAGGTGATCATAAGGATTGGACATTGTAAAGCCAACAAAGAGAAAGTGGCATGATACATAAATGGCCTTAGAATGAACATCCAAAAAGAGCAGAGTTTTGTAAGGATCATAACATTTGAAGAAGCCTATCAATTTGTGCTAAAATTTGAAAAACAAATTGAAAAGAGGTAGAAAGGTAAAGGAGGAATATTTAAAAAAGGTAGACCACAATATGGTGAAAAAAAACCATTTGCGGAGAAAATCAAGGATGGATTCAATCTATATCACAAAAATAAGAGAATTTTCATAGTTCCTAAGGGAGAAGCGATGGAAATTCCTACCACACTAACAAATGACTTAGAAATAGCTACCGTAATGATGGATATTAGAGGATTAATAGGGGTTTGACAAGAAACCATTTAGAGGAATCTATTTAAAATTTTGAGGACATCGAGCATTTGAATGCCACAAAGGGAGTGCTATTAAAAGAGGGGAGAGTAACACAAGAGTGACATATGTAGACGAATAACTCATCGGGTCACAATGAACTATTCAAAACCCTAAGAAATATGAATCATTGTTCATGAGGAGAAATATAATGCAAATTGAGATAACTAAGGAACTAGTGCAATGGAAAATATTATTTTGAATGGAATGTAAATTAGGAGGTGAGTTTTGTAAAGTTATCGTTGGTAGTGGTAGTATAGACAATTTGGTTTTTGAAGATATGGGAAGGAAGATGAATTTGAAGATGATGTAACACCCAAACCCATATAGGATTTTATGGATTCAAGATGAGCACAAGATGCTGGTAAGTGAACAATGTTTTTTGAAACTCCATATAGGATCATATAAATATGCGGAGAAAGGGAAGACTGAAGTGTGTGGTAATTCAAAAATTTGAATGGTAGATGGAAGGAATTTCTGGATGGAATTATACATGAAAATATGTGTTTTGCATTAATTCCAAGAAACTATGGAAATTAGAGTGCATAAATTACCATGAAAAAGGAAGAGGAACCATTGTAGAGGGAGTTATTTGAATTTATATCAAAATACCAAGATATTATATAGGAGAATGTACCAAAAATACTACCACCAATTTGGAGTATCAATCATCACATAGATCTCATGAATAGACCCAGTTTACCAAATAAAGTAGTACATTGGATGACATTAGTAGAGAATGTGAATCTAAATATTAAAGTGTAGGAGCTAATGAGAAAAAATTGATCCAAGAAATTCTAAGCCCTTGTGTGGTTCGCACAACATTAGCACAAAAGAAATATGGAGAATGGATGATGTGTACATAATAAAGATCCATCAAGAAGATCACTATCAAGTACACATTACCATTACCAAGGATGGATGAAATTGGGTATTGTTTGAGTGATGACAAGTACTTCACCAATAAACACCTGAAAATTAAATACCATCATATCAAAATCGAAGAAGGATATGAATGGAAGACTACATTCAAGATAAATGAAGGGTTGTACGAGTGTTTAGTCACACCTCTTAGATTGACCAATACACCAAGTACATTCATGTAGCTGATGTTTAGAGGTATTTAAAGAACTCTTTGGTAGATCGTTTATAGTTTACTTGGATGATACGTTTATTTTCAGTGGGAAAAAGAGTAAAATTCGCAACATATCAAGAAATTCCCTTAAAATTGAGTGAAGAGAATTTGATGCTAAACACTGAGAAGAATAGTTTCATGTTATTTCTACTTGACCATTGAAGATGGACCCAAAGGAATTAAGCATCAACAAGGTGATATATTTTCATGGGCTAGTGAGTTTCTCTAGGAATTTCGTTAGGAGCGTCAGTGCCATCTATACACCAATGATAGATACAATGATGGGAAATAGAAAGGAATTCAAGTGGACATTAGGAGCAAAGAAGAATTTAGGAATTTTTGAAGCGAAAGTTAACTAAGTGGCCAGTGTTAGCTATTTGTATTCTATTGGAGGCCTTGGTTTTTCCTCCAATTCTCCTGATCTTTGTAAGCTATATCAAAATCATTTTTCTACTTAGGGAACGGTGTTCAATATTATGTCAATACTCTCAGAAAGATGTACGAACAATAATATTTAATGCATATGGAGGGTGACACCAATATATTTCATCTCCAAAATTAGAATTAAATTAATGGCCATATGGATTTTACATTGAATTTTTTATTGACTCTTGTATCTAGAGTCAAACTTGGGCACTATCCTTAGAAATGTCTATTGAGTGCATTGATTATAAGTATGATTAATAGTTTTCTTGTTGAATGTATTCCATATAGAGGGCTCTTAAGATGGGATAACGGGTGGTGAAATAGTTGTAATGTAGGGATATATTGTAAAATATTATCCATGGTGGACAAGTTATAGTATCTTATTATTCAAGAGGATCATAACTCAAAAAAACATAGTGTACAGTACTTAAATAACCTGTGAGTTTTTCATTATAAATACAAAGGAAAAGGTCATCTAAATCCCAAATAGTAAATGCAAGGTTTAATATATTCAAGAGGGGGGTATAGAAGCCTACTTAAGTTGAAATCCCATACCTAATATTGAGTTTTACCTTGAAATATATCACAATTAATCCCCTTTAATCAACTCTAACACCACTCCAAAGGAGTTTCAAAGGAAAAATAAGAGTGAAAATATCAAACCAAATCATTATTGATGTATCTAAAACCCTCTTCATGATAAAATAGTCAATACCAAAGAATAGAAAATCCAAGGAAATTCATCCAAGATAGTTATAATTTAGCAAAAATACCAAACTATATTAACATACTATGATCATTAAAATACCAAACACATAATAGAAAAACACCTTTTCTAATCATACAATACACTCATAAAACATGAAAGGATATGATCATGTCTAGAACTAGGACTACTCCAAGGGACTACTAAACCACACAAGATTCAAAAGCATCTAGATATACAAGAAGATAAATCATAGATAAATGGCATTACACACCAATACCTAAGAGAAACCAAAAGGATCAATTGAACCAAGGGGTGAATCATAAATTATTAGAACAAGATAAAGCTGTTTTTTCTAAAGTTCATGTTATGAATCTCAAATTAGACGGGAGGATCACATATTTCTAACAAATAAAAAAATTAAAAAATGAATCAAATGGGTATTATCAAATAATCAAATTTATAAAAAATATATGTTATGTCAACAAAAAATAAATTATTAACTAAAAAACCATATAGGAATACAATGTTATATGCTGGTGAAATTATGATACATGCACAAGAAAGAAATATATAGGTTTATAAAATATCTATATAGGCATACATTGTCACATGCCAATGATACAAAAATATATGTACAAAATTTCCTTATAGCCATAGAGTAAATTCATAATTTTATCAATCCTCTCCATGAGAACGGAAGATTCTAGGACAATTCAGACTATATAGTGGTTGGAGATTCAATTAATGATGGTTTCTTTTGAACCTACTCACTTGACATCCTCTCTAAAAAAACTTAGAGCTCCACCTTTAATACAATAAATTGTAGAATGGCATATAAGAGAATAATGACTTACAGCCATGTAATATTCGGTCTTGTCCAATGAATGCTTATCTTCATCCATTTTAGGGGTAGGTGCATGATCTAGAGTTGTGATCCCCTATGACAAGAATTAAGAAAAAAATTAAATTACATATGATTATCATTCAAATTTTCACAAATAGACACTGGATCAAACGAGAAATACAATATGAAATTTACTAATCTAGCCCATACCTTTATCGAAGGAATCGAAGAAAAAATTGTTGCAACAAAACCCACCTCTATTTTGCCATGAATATTGAGAGTAGTCTAAACAAATGGCATCGACTAAAAATGAATCAACATAATTTTACCAAAATCTACCCTACATTATTTATCAAAATAATAATTAAAATTAATTAATCTCACCTTAGTAAAACTTGTATGACTACAACAAAATCATAGACACGTAGAAGTCATATATGAGAAAGGGTGTGCCAAAGAGGCATAATACAATAAGATCAGACAAAGACATAAGAATGGATCCCCATATTAGAATTTATTAGATTGATTTTCAATTGAGAGAGCTATAGAGTTAAACAAAGAGAATTTATTAGGACATACAAATGTTCATGTGAAACATTTCTTCATTGAGACCTTTATCCTTTAGTATTTGATTGAGCCTTCATGACATCCTTCCTTAGGAATTTGGTAGTGACACAAGGTTGAGACCACATATTCACATAACATTTGAATTTTCTTGGGTCTCTTCCTATACATTAAGGTATCATTGACTCATAATTTTAGACCATTCTCTTCATATATTTTGAAGACCAAGTTTTATGTAGATTAATTGCTAGAGTTCAAAACTCTAGACTTTTTTGAATAATATGAATATCCAACAATTTATAGTAGTACTCTTATCTCAAAAGTTAAGTCTTTAAAAATAGATGTGGGTTAAATTAAGAAATATTTAAAGTGTCTATATTATAATTAATTTTTTTAATAAATCTTCAAATTTTTATATTTATTTTTGTACATATAGATCTTGTAATTTTTATAATTTATGGGATCTCATAGGTTCCACAAGATAGACACCTATAACCTCTATTTTTTAAATATCATTGCTTTATCTCCATGATATTTTTGATATGCTATACTAAATAAACATGTCATAGGTATAAAAAAATTGGTTATGTTTTAATCTAGAATTATTGCAATAACTATTTGTTTTAAATAAAAGTGCCTTAATTCTATTTGATAATACTTTTTCGTAAAGAAAATTTACTAATTCTATTTTATGATAATTTTTGTTTAGAATTTTATGAACTATATTGAATGTAGCCATGCAAAATCTAAAAATTTGTTGTTCATAAATACAGTTTTATTCATTTTTACAGATTATTTGCAAATCCTTTCGGAAAAAAATAGCTCTTGTTTTCAACTAAATATTTTTATGCTCATCATATCCCTGACACTCTCCTATGAATTATTTTATTCTTCCAACCTATCTTTGATAGGGCTTCAAGAAAATTCACCTCCAAGAATTAATTGCCAACAATTCATTGCCATGACAAATTAATCTCTAGGAAGATTCACCACCACGAATTCATCACTGTGGAAAATTCACTACCAGAAGTTTCCTAATTGTATATGCGATTATTTATCCAGATTGATGAATTGTTGGTGGTGAATTTTCCATGACAGTGAATTATTGGAGATAAATTATTGGTGGTGAATTGCTAGCGGTGAATTTTCCTAGAGCCTTTTAACAGATAAGAATATGATGGACATCAGTCATTTTAAACTACAACCATGCAATTTATATTTTGGGATTTATAAGAAAAGAAAACATTTATAACGATTAAGTCAAATCCTAGTTTTTAAATTATTTAATGGGACTAAATAAAGGAATGTAAATAAGAGAGTACTAATACAGATATACATTATTATTTGCGATTCTTCTCCCATTCTTGTGACATTTTCAATATGATATCTATGCGGATGTTATCGTTTATGTAGCTTATAAGGTTCATACCATCACCTAACTAAATGTCAATATGTAACATGGTAACTTTTCCAAATGAAAGCTATAACTTCTGACAAAATTGGTAAGTTGTGGTGTGTGTAGTGTAGAAATATTTGAATCTTTACATAAAAACTTGTGGACAAATCCATTTTAAATTCAACCTTACTATTTTTACTTGAACAATTCAAATGATTACACATATCTTATTTCATCTAATAATATCCATTTAACAATTATCTAAGGCATACAACAAGGTCACATAACATGTTTTCTCAAGAATTGCAAAAACAAAGCCTTCTATAGTTTTGAAAATTAAATTGGAATTGATATTCATTATTTTTCCTCGTTTCACTAGGAGATTGTATTTTCTTGATATTAAAAGGTCCATAAGTGATTGACTAGATGAGGTCCAAAGAAATAAATGTGACATTTTACTTATAATTGTTTTAGTCTAATATGATATAGCTCAAATTTAAATTTATCAAGTTAAACTTTTATAATATTTGAACTATACAATATATTTCAAGAAAGAATGTTAAACACTATTTAAACTTTTTAAATTTATCTTCTAAAAACATAAGTAATTTTTTATAATATATTTTGAAACTATTTTATTTACTGAAGTGTTATGTTATTTTATATGAGAATAATTATATTTACTCTATGTCAAGGCAAACATTTAATTGTACCTACATTGTTTAAAATAATATTTGTTTAATTATTTAAATTTCATGTCTTTAGCCAACTTGTGCCCATCACATTTTGAACTATAATTAACAAATAAAAATAATATCTTAAATTAACAAATTAAAATAATTTCTTAGTCCAGAAACTTTTATTTATTTAGTTTATTGACCCTTAAATTTAAAATTAAAAAATCTATAGGTCTTTCCATTTGCTTGCTATTTATTTTGAAAATATTATGTTTAATATTAAATATTAATTTTTTGGCATGCAAATGGTTGTCAAACTAAAGGTGAAAAGTAAAAGCTTTTGTTAACACTCTCAATTCATTACACTCTATGTCTTACTGTCATTGTAGAATGTTTGTGGACATGAACCATAATTTTTATTCCCTATCTTTTATGTTTTGATGAGAAGAATTCATTTTAATTTCACCAAAATAATTTTTGAACAACAAAAAAATACAATATAATACAAGTGACATTTTACTTATAATTGGTTTAGTCTAATATGATATAGCTCAAATTTAAATTTATCAAGTTAAACTTTTATAATATTTGAACTGTACAATATATTTCAAGAAAGAATGTTAAACACTATTTAAACTTTTTATATTTATCTTCTAAAAACATAAGTAAATTCTTATAATATCTTTTAAAATTATAAAATGTTAATTTTTAAATATTTTTAAAAATAAATTAGTATAGATATTTTAAACACATCTATCTAGAAAGTGTGTAGAGATATCAATTTGAAGCTATTTTATTTACTGAAGTGTTATGTTATTTTACGTGAGAATAATTCTATTTACTCTGTGTCAACACATACATTTAATTGTATCTACGTTGTTTGAAATGGCATTTGTTTAATTATTTAAATTTAATGTCTTTAACCAACTTGTGCCCATCATATTTTCAACTATAATTAACAAATTAAAATAATATCTTAAATTAACAAATTAAAATAATTTCTTAGTCATAAACTTTTCTTTATTTAGTTTATTAACTCTTAAATTTAAAATTAAAAAACCTATAGGCCTTTCCATTTGCTTGCTACTTATTTTGAAAGTATTATGCTTAATATTAAATATTAATCGTTTGACATGCAAATGGTTGTCGAATTAAAGATGAAAAGTAAAAGCTTTTGTTAACACTCTCAATTCATTATACTCCATGTCTTAATGTCATTGTATAATATTTGTGGACATTAAACATAATTGTTATTCACAATCTTTTATGCTTTGATGAAAAGAATTCATTTTAATTTCACCAAAATAATTTTTAAACAACAAAAAAAAATACAATATATCTTTTTTAAAAATTTAAAAGCTAAACACTTTTAATTAATTTTTATTAACTTCTGAAAGCATACAATATTTTTTTTATAACTTTTAAAAGTTATAATTCTTTTATTATTTTATTTCAGCGAACAAACATACAATAAATATTTATTTTTGAAATTCGTATGTCCATTTTTTAAAACATAAAGCCTTGTTCAGGAGTAGAGCCGTATACTGGAAATAATAATTCTTATCGTGTTAATGACTTGTTTCTTCTTGGGGACTCTTCTAATATAACCTCCCGTAATCTCTCTGGAGTTTCTCAGTGCAGCGTAATTTGTCATTTACAAAGATTTTCCGTAACCGGTAATCCGCGACGTCCAAGAAAGTTACCCAAGAGGAGTGAATCCACGTCAAATCAACACTGCCTGTTAGTTTTGCAAGTCGTTGTGTACAATTTTGCAAGAACACCGACCAGAGGAGAATTTATGTATGTTGCAGGTTCAAGCATGCTAGATCCGGTCCTGAGGTCTACAAAGCGGTCATATTTATCCGGTCCCCCCACTATTGCCCCGGTTAGTGTGCTTGGATTGGAGGAATCTTTGTGAAACCAGTTCATGAAACCTTCGATGCATTTGATCTTCCTTGGTTGTTCATGAATGGAAACTACAGATGCCCCTCTGTGATGTGGCTGCCTTGGATATTTGGAACCGTATCCTACCATATATGAAATGCCCAAAGGATTCCTTCCTAATAAATAGTCGATCTGCAAAGGGTATGATTAGGATTCGTTAGTTATATTCGCATGCCTGTATGCCCCAAAATACAAATACATGTAGTGTGCTTACTTGCAGCTTTGCAAAGCCCATAACGTCGCTCGCTTTAAAGAGACTGTTGCCGCATGAAAATGTTTGCTTCTTAGCCGATAGTAAATCGCTATATCTTGCTAGCAAAAAAGAAGCACCGGTAACGTATTGAGTGTTGGCGCCCTCTCTAACATACAGCAAACCTCCTGTAACAATTTAAGAAGTACAGATATCACCGAGACAATTTTGACGGTTGTGATTAGAAGCAAACGAGTTATACATTGGTTAAGGATTGTTAGTGGTGAAGAGATAGAGAGCTAGCCTGGAGTGCTATATACAGAACGAATGGGACTGCCTGGAAGAAGTGAACACACAAAGCTTTCTGCATGACTTCTGTAGGCTGAGAATTGAGCTTCCCCTTGGAAATATAACTGACAGATTGCAACGGTGGGTGAAGTGCATAAGTTAGCTTTAAGCTAGAGTGTGTTTATATTTTATTTGAAAAATTGCACCGATCCATGCTTACCTCTGTTAGGAGCACATGAATTCCAGCATATTTGAGCTCCCAGCTGAATTCGTTAACGTATGCATTTAGACCATCGTGCTCGTTGATGTACTTGGAATAATATGGGGATTTGGTAGCTTTGTAGAGCCAAGATGCAGCCCAGAGAAGCTCGTCCTGTGAAGAGATGAAATCGTCATCCTCTACTAGTTAAAGCTCAAACGTCTACTACAGATGTTCAGAAAAACCAAATTCTGCTTCCACTTACATTGTAGCCTGAATAAGAACAGTAAAAGGGGCACTCTCCTGTGTAGGTGCCCTTGTATCGATCGGCAAAACTAAAGAGCTGAAGGGAAACATAAGTGGCCGGTTAGAAAGAAGATTTGTTGACTGACCATTGAAGATGAATAAGATTTTCTGAGTTGGATTTGAGCACCCAAACATACCGATTGAGAGCGTTGGAGGAGAAGATAAGAGTAACCAGGATCTATGACTCTGAAAACAATGGAGGAGGCAGCCAAGGCTGCGGCCGTTTCTGCTGCAATTTCTGATCCAGGGGTGTATTTATCAATCTTGTAAAGAGTTCGAGGAGTGTCCATATCTTCTGGACGCTCCCAACAATGATGGTCTGCCACGGGATCTCCGACCTATTTTAAGCATCAACCTCGTCAGTTCATAATGTTTTTGGCTAGCCTATTGAATGCTTAATTAACATCTTAGATACACTCTGTACCTGAACCCATAACTGATTTGGAGTTGCACTAGCCTTGAGAAAGTAGTCAGTGCCCCATCTAATAGCGTCCCTTGCATTCTGAATCTCTCCTGCAGCTTTCAACCCTTTCTCATAATCGAGTGTCCCCCAAGCGAGTGTGGTGATAGTGAATGCCATGGGAAGCCCATATTTCACATTATCGCCTGCATCGTAGTAACCGCCAACTAGGTCAACCTGCGTACAACATTTATAAGGTGTGAAGAGTGACAGCATGATCAGCATATTGCAAACAATTTAATAAGGATCCACTTCTACTTTTGCTTCTGCTTACGTTTTGCAAGTGCCCATCAGTGAGGCCAGAATCTCCTCTCCATTTTACTCGTTGAGATTGTGGGAGTTTACCAGACCGTTGGGCCTCTAGAAAGAGGATAGACTTAGATAAAGCATCTCTGTAATCGAATTCTCCATGAACCACCTGACCGCAAAACACCAACAAGACCACTGACAAAAGCGCTTCCATTGCCTTAGCCATATGGATTCTTGTTGGTTTCGCTGCTCGCTTTGATATGCAATTTAGGAACGTAGCGCGAGATTTATATATTCTCTCAAATTGTATCTCTCCTATAATTATCCAACGGACGCGACTGCATTTATATTGGCTTAACTCAAACTGCTGCTTATTAGCACTATAATAATATGGTTGCTTGATGTTTTTTCCAATATTTCTAAATTTGCCCCGAGGGGGGAACAATACAGTAAAAGCGTAAGCTTCCTTATGGCAAGGCCTCGTAAAAGGGGAAGAATGCAGTAAAGCTAGGTTGATTGTTGTTTTCTCTCTCTCATTAGTCGAGATGCCTACTAGATTGGCATCAAAATGATTGTTCGTAAGTAAAGAAAGAAAGAACCTTAATTGAAAAAAGAAAAAGAGCTATACATAATAGATTGACTAAAGAAAAACCATACCTGTTTCTTATGAAAGAAAGCTCTACTGAAATGGATTTCAAAAAAGAAAGAGAATTATCATTGATGCTGGTGAGGTGGCCTAAGCACAAGAAGGGATATATCCAAGCCCTTCCTAAATCGATTCATCTTTCAAGGTCATCGTTTTTCTAAATAGAATATGAACGGAAAGCGAGCATATATGGATCATTGCCAATATATAGGTAGGGCCCCTCTAAATAGGAGATCTAAGCAAAGTCGGAGAAATTAGCCCGGGAGATGAACGAAGCAAGACATCCTACAAATTCAAGACACTTAGTAATGTGGAAAAAAATATCATTACTTTGCCACTATGGTGAAAAGATAGAAGCTTCTTTTGTTTCATTAGACGTACCCCTAGAACAACTATTATAGTTAAGATCCTTTGAGTATGTGTTGATTACCACATTGTAACAAAATTTATCTCCAAGATTCTTGTACGAGAGATTGTTGTGAGAGATGTGAATTGTTTCTATCATTTCAAATAGACAAAATGTTCTTGTGCAGATTATTAGTGATGCTAAATTAAGTGATCTAAAAATCGGGGTTTCTCTATAACAATGTGCACCATGTCACACCTACACTAATAATGAAGGAATAAGGCTTTCTTTTTAGTTTGGTTCTTTTCTTTTTGTTTTCAATAATATTTGGCAACCTCGACTACGATGTTGGCTTCGTGAACTTAGAACCACAGAGTGTATTGGAGATTACTAGTTATATACACTATTGGGGGATCTTTCAAAGACTTATCTAATGATAACATGGAAATTTAATTGAATTTTTTCATAAACTTACATATGTATGAAATGAAAACTCGAAGGACTTGGAGAAACAGAAAAATAAAAGGTGAGGAACACTTGAAGTAAATGGAAAGATGCTTGAATAGTAGGAAGCGGGGAGGAGGGCTCACCATTATTCTTATCATTTTGTATAGTTCTTTTGTTTGGATTGATTGTATCATCTTTTGCCTATGTTAGGCTAACCATTTAATCGCATATTTTACATTCAATATATAATTTTATATAGATTCTGTGTCATTTATGGCTAGATATTTCTAATGTTGTTTCACATTACTTTGCTTTCTGAAATAGCTAGTAAATTTGTGAATTTTTGGATATTTTTAAATTAATTTGATTATTTTTAATTAGATACAAACCAATATAATCTGTTTGATTTTAATGATGGTGTATGAGTAACAATGGGAGGGAAATAAAGGAATGATGGTCAACTATAAAGATAACATGAGTCATATTTTTGCGCAAATAAATAGCTTGATATGAGTTGCTAAGATAATACACCTTAGGTAAATAAGGTGGGATGAAAAGAGACGTTGTGTTCCTAGGGAGAGATGAACTAACCATCCACTAATGCTAGTAGGAATATGACAAATTAAATTATGGCACTAGAACCTTCAACATCAAATAGAGACACCAATTTGATGTACGAGCATCCCAATAAACCTTACTGCCTATCACCACATAACCTTAGTTTTACTGCCAAAAGAGAGCTAGAGATTAGAATTTCTTATCGTCAACATATCCAAAGTTCGGGTGAGTTGGATTAGTTTACCAAAATGTATCATCATCATAAGTTAATAACATCGAACAATCAATAAGCTTCATGGTTCTGATCTGGAGGCTACGAATCTCTTTGCCAAAAATTGGCATGATGGCAACCTGACTCTGTTTGGCAGGAATGTGGAGCTCAACGAAGAGTTAATTGCCAAAGTTACGGGATCACCCACTGACGGGAAGAAGTTTTTCAGGGATAGGGCTTACTCTGATGAATCTGTTATCAAATTCCCCAAAAATGACAAGGAAAAGCAAAACTTGGTCAAAATTACGAACAGTTACTTTGATGTTCACTCCATAAAATCTATTTGGAGAAAGGTCCTTCGGGCCATCATGGAGTATATCACAGTGGGCGGGCATTTCACTAAAGTCTACGGGTACCACTTCGCCCTCCTCAACCATTTCCGCCACAAGGTAAGGATTTCTATCCCTTATTATCTCTTATGCTCTCTGAAGAAAAGTTTGGAGGACAATAAAAAGGATCCCAAAAGATTTCCTATCCTCCATACTGGGTTAATTAGGCTTATTGTTGAATATCTGCATGTGCATGCCCCTGCTACCTCGGAAGCCAACCCTGATGTTGTTAGTTATGATACTGAGCCCAGTGGTTCAGATTATTTGCCTATCCCTAGCCCTGGCCCAAAAGCCCCTAGTTTGCATGCTGGCCCTTCTAGGGATCCGGGTAAAATCCGGGTTGCTCTTGACCCCAACTGTCCTCCTCCTAAGTTCAGCCCTGCTGGCAAGACTACCCAGGCTAAAAGCCTTGTCTCTTACACCGAAGAGTCCTAAGAGCCGGAGGAAGCTGATACCAACACTTCTGAGCGCTGTGTGCGCCCCGTTCCGGACATTCAGAATGTCGACAATTCCCCTGTTAACACTGGTGAAGAGCCCTCCCTTGATTTTCTGTACCTGGCTAAAACCAACTCCGAGTCCCATTCTAAACTTTTGGATTGGACCTTCTCCAAAATCAATGAGCTTAAAATTAAAAATTTTGCCCTGCAAAGCGAGACTGAGGAAATGCGTGTCAAGATTGCGGCGTTGGGCAAGAAAGATGTGGTGCACAGTAACAGGTTCACTGATAATGATGTTGAGGGCCTAAGGATTAACATCATAACCATTGCAGAACAGAACAACCGAATAGCAAGACACAATCCTATAATAATCAATGCAATAACTGAAAAGCTTGACAAAGCCCAACAGGGATCCTTGGTGGTTGATCTAGAAGACACTGAAGATAAAATCCAAGAAACGGATGGAGGCATTTCTAGCACAACCCGCGCCAATTTGAAGCGAAAGGCCCCCTTAACCCCGAAAATGGTTCAAACCTTCAAGAAAGGGGTTACTGATTTGGAGGTAGAGACGGAGACTGTCCTTAGGTCCCTGAAGTAATTTTGTGTTCTTTTTTTGCTGTCCTTTCCTTTCTGACCCTCCTGATCTTTTTTGCCTGCTCGCTGCTGGTTTTTCTTGGGCAGCTGTATTTTTTTGGTGGACCCTTGGTGATCTTTTCTCTATTTTGTAAACTTTGTGGTTTTGGGTCCCTATAAAACCCCTTTTACCCTTTTATCAAAAACATCGAACAATCAACACTCAATTCATTTGGTGAAACATAAAAACCTCTTTCATTACTTGCATTATCAAACTTCGCATATCACAAG
>VCHN02001493.1:0-21938 GCA_007115665.2 Sequoiadendron giganteum
AATCCCACATGCCATCATATGCTTTTCATATGAAAGAGAAAAAAAAAGGTGTACGAAAAGATCTATCTCAAAAACTGGTCATCACTGCTAACTATTCTGTCAACTTGAAGGAGGAGATTGGATCCCACAAATGGCTTCAAGCAGTTTTCAGGAAGCTGCTTCATGAAATTGACAATTGCCTTGAAGCTGTTGAAGAAGTTCTTGTTGCACCAGGAACATCAACAGTTGAGGATCACCCATTTGGCTGGACTCCATTTTTAGTGGTTTTAAAAGGTTTGCATGCCATTGCCAAGCTGTATGATGAGGCCATGGAGGAAATGCTATATATCCTGAAATCACGCCATACAGCTTTAAATATTCTTATAAGGCAATCACGGTGGAATGATGACCACTTTTGGCTACTTGAGTATGGGTCTCTTCTTGATTTTGAGTCTAAGAAGCGACTTGTGATGGCCATGCTCCCAGAACCACAGGATGACCATGATGAACGCCAGGAAGTTGTTGTCCACAGATCTCAGCTGCTCACAGAATCGTTTGAATCGCTGGCATATGTTGAACCTGAGGCTCTACAGGGAGGGATTTCTGTAGAGTTTATTACTGAGGAGGCAACTGGTCCAGGTGTCTTGCGCGAATGGTTTTGTTTGATATGCCGTGAAATCTTTAATCCTCAGAATGCACTTTTTCTGTCATGCCCAAATGATCGCCGAAGATTTTTCCCTAATCCAGGTAATCTCACTATTATTATGGCCATGGACAGATTTTATAGGCTATTTGGATAAGAAATTGTAAAACATTTTCTTTTCTGTTCTTATGTCATACTGTGAACATTTGCTGTATTTGCTTTTAATTTTTGATGGTTGCAAGATGTTTGTTGTTTTCAGGAGTCATTGAGCTAACTTGCATTTTACTGCTATGTTCCATTGATGGTTGGTGCATAAATATCATTTGTCTGTTGCATAGTTCTTACTGAGAATTTCATCTTGAATAAAATTTCTTTTTTCTTGTAAGGTTTATTGCAATTAGCAGAGGGAATACACATAGTTGGTGATTGTGTCGAAATTAATTAATATGTAAAATAGTTATAGAATTTAGTACTGTTTTGGGGTGGTGAAATGTAAACAATATGAAAATTATCAAGGTAACCTGGACCAGTCTACTGATAACTTTTTATCCTCATTCTGCAGCATCTGGGGTGAATCCAGGGCATCTTACCTATTTCAAGTTTTGTGGTCGAGTCATCGCTTTAGCTCTAATGCACAGGGTCCAAATTGATGTTGTTTTAGCTCGTGCATTCTTCAGGCAGCTGGCGGGTGAACCAGTCTGTTGGGAAGATATCCATGATGCAGATCCTGAGTTATACTTGAGTTGCAAGAAAATTTTGGACTTGGATCCAGAGATCTTTGATTCAGATGCTCTGGAGCTCACATTTGTAACTGAAGTCGAAGAACTAGGCTCCCGGAAGATAGTGGAGCTTTGTTCAGGTGGAAAGGATAAGGTTGTGAGCAGCTTAAATAGACGTCAATATGTGGATCTGCTTATTCAGCGGCGTTTTGTAATATCTGTTACAGAGCAAGTTAATTGCTTTGCTCAGGGCTTCCAGGACCTGCTTGTTAATTCCACATATCAACAGTTCCTGCGAGCATTGGAACCTGACGATATGGATCTCATGCTGTATGGATATGACAGAGACATTTGCTTGAATGATTGGAAGGCACACACAGAGTATCATGAGTACAATGAAGATGATGATACCATAATTTTGTTTTGGCAGGTATTTTATGTAGCTTTCTCCATAATTTTTTTTTTTATGCTAAATGAACACAAGGAGAGAAGTTAGAAACTTACCATGCTGAATCTGATTTTGTAGCAGGATCCTTGTTTTGTACATTATGCTACAAATTGTTATAGATTTTTATTTAGAAAATTACCATCGTATTACAAAATACAAACTATGCATAGGTTGACCTAGGGATATGTATTAAAAAATATAAAGGTGCTGAACTAGTCAAGGTTGGGCTGGTTTCAGTCAACCAACTTAGCATGGTGCAGGAAATACGTATTATTTATGTAGGCATGGAACCTTAATGATAAGTCATTTTCTACTTGTAATCTATTTCATATGGTTTGCCACATTTTAACCAAAAACTTTAATTGTGGCAAAATTATAAAAAAAACCCCCAAAAACTGTTTGAAATCGTCAATATGTTTGTTGATACGTGAATGGACAGTTTGAACTTTGTGACAAAATATTAGGGTTTTCTGTGGCTGTTAAGGGTTTTTAGATTAGCAGGCTGCAGCAGTGTTGGCATTGGCAGATCATTTGAAAATCATCTGTCCATAACTCGCTATACTCTTGACTACTCATCATATGCTTCTCCATTTGCTCAGGTCCTTCAATGATATCAAACAAGGAGTCCCTTTCCTTTCCTTTGCAATTGAGATCATTGCTAGTTGAGCCTTTTGTGCTAGTGCAAAAAGGTTTTAAGAGTTGAGTGTGGTGGGTGGGTTAAGAGAGCAGTAACAGGGGCTGATTGCTGAAGGACAGTTAAATCACCCAACATTTACTTAATGGTTTTAAATTTACTTAATTTTTAATATTTTAAATTTAATATATATTTAAATAAAAGTATAAGTAAAAATTATATTATTTGAATTTTATCACAATTTTTCTTTTTCGAATTTTATCAGTTGATGAACTTGTTCCAAATTCTTTCCTTGCAGAACTCCACAAGCACAAACCTTGTGACATTGCATGTAATAGTTAATAATAATTATTGTAAAGTTAACCCCATGTGTGGATCAGTCAGAAAACAGATCTGTTGCATGGTCAGACACAATTGAGACTTGAATTCATGCCTCAATTTATTTTGAACTGTTTGTTTACTTTAATAACTTTATTGGTGCTTATATATAAACTTTTTGCACTATCAATCCTTCTCAGTGGAGTTATGCACATAACCTATTCCAATCTCCCTCTTTTACGCCCATGCAACCTTGGATATCACTGGCTTAGCAAGGACATCATTACTATTTGGTAGTTGTCATTCCTTGCTATTTTTTCTTAATATTTTTATATCATTAGCATGGCGGATTGATAAGGGCTACTGTTATGGTAGTAACATTTGGCTATCTAAAGCACTGCTTAACTTGTTTTGTTGAATTTGCTTTGGTTGGATTCTATTGCTATATATATTTTTTTGAGGGTAGCATATTAGATAAAGGATACCATATTGTTAGGATATTCTTAATTTATTAAGAACATCAGGTAAATCCATGAAATTTAGTAAAATGCTTTTGGAAAAACTGTGTATAAGATTTTGCATCAATGTTTTGGATCACCCTCCATTGATCCACCATCAATGTTCTTAATTTACTCCTGCCAAGCTTAGTAGGCTTCATGGGTGTGGCTGCATTTCCAATAGTGGTATGGTTATTGGAAACGGAACTTTTCAAAGGTGGATGCATGGTAGCATGGTCCAGTGGCGTGACAGTAAAATATATATAAAAAAAAAAATGTAGAAAACGAAAGAAAAGAAAAGAAATTAAATATATAATTCTGTTGGGTGCAGGCAAGGTATTGCATATGTTACTATAGAGTTGGGTATGTGAATGCAGTAACATTGGGAATAGAATAAAAGGCTTTTGATGTCCACAAGGCCAAAGACAGTCTATGGGACAGCTGATCCAGCCATTTTATTGTTCTACAATGCTGATTTTCCGCTATTTATCTTGATGATTAATTTTGGAAGTTCCTCTAATTTCTCAACCTTCACCTGTAAAGGAACCATTGCTGAAGTATCCACATATTTGGCTTGAACATCACTCTAATAAGCATTACACTCCAAAGTAAAGTGTTTCCCTGACTCATTTGCCCTGGATTTTAATGTCCACAAGGCCAAAGACAGTCTATGGGACTGCTGATCCAGCCATTTTATTGTTCTACAATGCTGATTTTCTGATATTTGTCTCGATGATGAATTTTGGAAATTCCCCTGATTCCTTAACCTTTTCTTGTAAAGGAACCATTGCTTAAATGTCTGCATATTTGGCTTGAACATCACTATAATAAGTTTTACACTCCAAAGTAAAGTGTTTCTCTGACTCAACTGCCCTGGCTTTGGAGAGTTCACATACCCTCTCCTCCCGTTCTTTGTTTGGTCTCTTCCATCTGCCTATTTCACATCGAAAATGATGTTAGTCCTCAATTGGGTTATGATCATTTTGTCTAACCAAGTGATATTTCCCTCTATATAGTATATAGCCCTTTTGGTAGTGATCATATGTAAGGTTAAATTCATCAAGATAATCTTTCCTATTTTTCCCTAACAGCTTTCCCACACAGCTGTGGGAAATTTATCCATAACAATGCATTTATGTCTTTGTTATTATTTGAACATGCATTTTGTTTTGTTTCAACCAAGTCTTCTTTTTGTCATTCAAAACTTATTTAGTGACAGCCTTAGGCCTTCTACTCCATCTACACAATTTTTTTCAGATATTGTAAGAGACAAACCATAGCAGTTGCTTCACTATGGAAGGTACTTGTTTCTTATAGAAGTGTTGATTTAGTAAATAATGAGATAACTTTATTAATAGAAGAGCCTTGCTTTTATAGAATTAACAAACCCTAGAAATTAGGGAGAAGCATTAGTTAACTGAACAATAGACAAACAGTTAACTAAAGCAAACTAAAGCTTAAAAAGCGGAAAAAAGACTAAGTTAACTACAAGTTAACTTACGACTAACTAAAGACTAAAAAAAGCTAAGATGACAATTAATATTACATTTAATATTTTAATACCCTCCTTTAATGGTCATCGTACAAACACCCATATTGTGTTGGTCATCAAAATGCATAGTGTGCAGACTCCTTTTGCTTAGTCTGTTCGCTACGTGAGCACTTTGCTAAGATGCTTCCCGGTTGGACTTCTCATCAGTCAACCGCTTTCTGCAATACCTTTGTTTATGACCAATCTTCCCACAGTAATGGCAAGTAAAAGATTTCTTGTAGTCCTCCTTCAAATCGCCTCGTCCTTTCTGCTGAGTGGACTTGCTTTTGCCAACGTCCTTGGCGGTAAATGCTTGTTCAACACTAGGAGACTCACTGCTGCTCCCAAACTGCTTCCTCCATCGATCTTGCTGCAAAAGCTTGTTGCACATCTCATCAAACTTCAAGTCAACATCGGTGGAAGTAATGCTGAGCATTTCGATGAAGTGCTTGTAGGAACGTGGCAAACTCTTCAAAGTGATCCACCACCATATCCTCCTCTTCTATCTTACGACCAATGGCCTCCAATTGATCGCGAATATTTTTTATTTTCATTGAGTGCTCCAGCAAAGACACTTGGTCATCCATCGTAATAGAAAAGAGCACATTCTTCAAAAAGAAAGCCCTTCCCTTGTCTGAGGTCTCATGAAGATCTTTCAAATGCTTCCAAATCTTTGTAGCAGATTTACCAGATCGTATTTCTGATAACATGTCATCGGTGATAGATAATTTAAGAAGCATGACTACCTCCCTATTGCTTCCATCACACTTGTCTTGATCTTTCCCAGCAGCAGTGGGATGAACTTCTATACCAAGAACAAGTGTATCCAGACACCGGTACTCAAAGATGGTAAGCATCCTCTACTTCCACGTGTTGTAATTATTTCCATTGAACGTCTACGAACTTTACAACATAATATTGGACAAAGACGCCATCCCTCCCGTTTTCCAAAGCACGAAAAACAAGGTAACTCTGTGATCAGCTGGCAAAACTCTGATTTTTCAAAAATCATCTGAAAAAAGAGGCTCATAATTAGTAAGATTTTTTAGAAAAACCCTCAAAAACTTTGAAAGATTTTCAAAATTACATGTAAATTTTATAAGAAAAATTTCGAAAACTCTATACAAATTTTTTATTTTTCCTAGAATTTTTGTCAAAATTGGCTCCAAAAGCAATAACCCTCAAGCTGCCATTAAATATCAGAACCTAGCACAAATTTCAAGGCACATATTTCGAGACACCCAAGAAAAACGGAGACCAACCCAAAAATCCTCTCAAAAAACCTAGAAGGAACCTAGAATCATAATTTTTTTTGACTCTGAGAACAAAGGATTTTTGAAAACCCTAGCCAATTTTTATTCCACAAATCTGGAAAACAAAAAAATGGCCAAAATACACCAGAAATTCGAGCAGCAGAAATAGAGAAAATATGCCTTGCAAAAACCCCTCAAAATCACGACCAAACTGCAAGCAAAAACGTGGCTCACAACTTTCAAAATCACGGCCAGTACAAACTTCAGAAAACCCGTTCAGACTGAGAAAGACGAATCTGTGCTCAAAAATCTCAGAAATCGCTGAAAGCCCTCCGTTGCGGTATTCAACACCCATAAACTTCAAATACACTCACCCAAAAATTGTGTGGAGAGAAAACTTTATTGCGCGGCCAGGAACTGTAGTATATCGCGGCCTCAGGGATTAAAGCCCACACGCCAAAAACAGTGAAAAACAGTGCCAAAAATTCACCTTATAATGCCTAAAAATCGCAAACAGAAGTCCATGTGAATCTGAAGAAAAATGGCCACGAGAAACACCAAATCACGTGCAAAAAATGATGCAATTTTTGACCAAAAATAACCCTCGAATCTTCAGAAAAATGAAATGCAATTTTACTGTGTGAAAGAAGGCACGATTTTTAGCAGAAACAAGGACGCGATTTTCACAGGAAAACCCTCATGAATTACTAAAAAATAACCTTTGAGAAAAACAGCTAACCAGGCTCGAAATATCATGTTGATTTAGTAAATAATGAGATAACTTTATTAACAAAAGAGTCTTGCTCTTATAGAATTAACAAACCTTAGAAATTAGGGAGAAACATTAGTTAATTGAACAATAGACAAACAGTTAACTGAAGTAAACTAAAGCTTAAAAAGCGGAAAGAAGAGTATGTTAACTACAAGTTAACTTACGATTAACTAAAGACTAAATAAAGCTAAGATGACCATTAATATTACATTTAATATTTTAATAAGAAGAACTTCATAAAGAATCATGGCTTTTATTTTGAATTTGCTTGTAATCAGGCTCTTTTGAATCCTTTCTATCTGTCTCCATTTAATTTCTGATGTGTTGCTAGCCCACACTTCACACCCATAAAACACCACAGGAATTACTAATAGCCCAAATAGATTCCTGGTCCCATAACTCAGACTCTACTTATGTTTTGTAATGCAAAAACTGCTCTCCAATTTCCAAAAATTCTTTTCCTTTTGCAAGCATTTCAACTAAGCTTGTTGTTGAATCTTTGCATATAATCTTTTCATTTTCTAGTTAAAATAAGGGAAGTAGTGAAGTGAAGTTAGAGATTGGAAGGCAGTATTGAGGGATGTTGTGTGATTTAATCTATTTTAGACAGTCATGGCTACAAGGATGACAGAGATGAGGCCATTTTCAAATCAAGGTACAGGGGTACATGAATATGGGTGCAGTCTGAGAGGCATAATTTACAGCTACAGCTGGGTGCTGTGTGTGTAATGCTCATGAGTGGTTTACAAATATTTGCCAAACTAAAAAAGGTTAAAATAATAACAATTTGAAAGGGGTGCAAGGTACAGAGGCATGGATGTATAATATATATTTAAAATAATTTATTTACTTTTAATTAATTTTGGTAATCTAAAGAAAGAATTTGATTTATAATTCTTTTAATGTGGATACGGTACCATACTCAATCTTACAGATTTGGGTATGTAAATCTGTTAAACATCGAGTCTTCAGTTTTATTCTTTTCAATTTCTTGGTAAAACAAGAGAAGTAGTGAAGTGAAGCTAGAGTTTGGGATGCCATTTTAATGCTATTGATGTGGCAGTATTGGAGGAATATGTGTGATCTAAACTATTTTAGGTATAGTCACAGCTACAGAGATAACAAGGACGAGGCCATTTTCTAATCAAGGTACAGGGATACATGAATAAGGGCATGGTTATTAGTATTACAATGAGAGGCCTAACCTACAGCTACAATTGGGGGTGGTGGTGGTGGTGTGTAATGCCCGTGATTAGTTTGCAAATAACAATAGCCACCTTTAACTAATAACAATAGAGATTATTTGCCACAAAACTCCACCTGTAACTCCAAACAATATATGGCATTAGACGCCTGTAACTAAGAATCCAAACAATAACAAAATGCAATATATGAATATGCATTTTTATTTAAAAAAAGACAGTCAAATTCAAAACACAAAACAAAATGTTTTAGGAAATGTGAACATTGGTCAAAAATAAAAATAGTGAAAATACAAAAAGGAAGCAGCAAGGAAGTGAGTTGAGATATAAGATAGCTTTGATATCTCTTGAGCTTTCCAGGAACTCTATATTCTAGGTAGCTGTGTTTGTGGGATACTTTTTAATTATCATAACCGTACTTGAGACATTGGGGATAAGAGTTTATTTTTAAAGCTATAAAATGATAAGCTCATGTATTGAAAAAAGAGAATAATATAATAAGCTGAACATGTTTGATATGAAAACATTGCCTGTGAACAAAATATGACATTAAGAACACGATTAAAGCATGGGATTGTTATCCATGCAGACAAAAATAAAGGATACTAGTTATAATATTTACACGATTGCCACTGGGTGCAATTGGTTTGCATGATAAGGAGATAGCATTTGTTTTAATTAAGTTGGTTGCATTTCATGTATATTTATGCTCTTATCTGATTAAGTTAAGAAATCAAGTTCAGTTTATGTGAAAGCAATTTTAAAACTGGAATTAGGCAAGTATATAAAATAAAGCCATGCAAAGGCTAAAGAGTAAAGACAACTTAGGATTAAAGTGATATTTGGAATAGCTCTATCATTAGCACTATCTTAAGGGTAAGAGACAACTTCCTTCTCATTGAAGTATGAGAAGACATTGTGAAAGAATGTGATTGTTGTCCATAAAAATTGGTGCAAAAGTGAACTTTGAAGATTTGTTAAGTTCACAAATTGAAAGTGGTCCACCTTTGATCTTTGATTGCTTTGTATATTGGCAGTAGTAGAATAGAGTTGGGTTAGTCTTGTTTTTAATGGGATTTCAGTGCATCAAAGTACTACCAATTTGAGATTTCACACAGATAAACTGAAATCTTAGAAGTCAAACAAGATTAAGCCAATTTTTTTTTCTATTGTCGATATCTAGAGAACAACCAAAGCCCATAGGTGAGTCACTCTTAATTTGTAATGATTACACATCTTCAAGGTTCTGCATTCACACCAATATTTTATAAACGATCAATGTTGTCCTTTTACAATGTCTTCTTATATAGGGAAGAAAGTCACCTCCCATGCTTAGACATGCCCTTTAAGATAGAGTTCTTTCAAATAAAACTATATATAATGTTGTCTTTAGCCTTTGCATTGTTTCTTTTGCTTAATTGTTTCCACATAAACTAAACCCTCTCTTGATTGGAAATTAGCATGCAATTTTGCATGAAATGCAACTAATTCAAACAACTCCCAGCTTTGTTTTATGCAAATTAGATGCATGTTGGTGTGCACTTAGATACCAGCATTAATACCGTTCATATATATTTTCATGTTAAACATGTTGGGTGGGTTGCAAGTTTGCATTTGTTATTACTTGAATTGGTTGCAAGTTTGCCTTCTATCTCTGGTATCCAAGATGCCCTCAGGCATTGGAATCCCTTTTCCCTCTTCATTAAAGGGTGGAATAATTGTGAACTGTCAAATTTCAATCTACTGCCTTCTTTAAATTTGACACATTAAAGGCAATGTGTACCTTGGGGCTGGTAGGTAATCGCAGCTTAGAGGCTACAGGTCTAACTTGCTAAAGAATACTGAATGGACAATGGGAAACAGTTTCTCTTATGCTCCTACCACCTTCTTAATGGTTGTCTGTTTATAAAGCTGCAGCCAAAGGAAAACATGATTGTCGACTGTAAATTACCTTTTAGAGTGATGCCAAATTGCTTGTGATTTCATCCTCATCCTACATTATAAGACTATCTTGTACAAGTTTCCGCTCTAAAATGAAAGTTTGGACTTACTAGTGATTTGGTTTCAAAAATACCACAATCCAATATAGAAGGTGGATTATACCATACAGAATTTTGAATGGTGGGAATATGCCAATTGACACGTGATGGGTGGTAATAAGACCAATTTTCTACATTGTGTACCCACAACGGTCATGTAATCTATAAAGCTGACACATAGTTCCAGCTTGTTTCTTTGGCATTGCTCATACTGCTATATAGTTAAGGATAACACTATTCAGCCATTTGCATTTGATGGTATTTATTCTTTTCCAAATGTTTTGTAGAACACAATGGGTTCTGCTTTTGAAGAAGAATGGATTTCAGTCACCACCTTCATCTTAATTTTTGATTTGTTAGTCAGAATCACTTTCATGGTGATGGACGAGTCCATTTCAGACTAATGCCCATTTTCTTTGGCCCTAGCTGCATGAGATTGACGAACAATGTTTCCAATTCATCATTGATGGAGTACACTCCTGAGACCTAGCCGCATGTTGACCCACAAACGATGTTGCTTACTAATCATCTTTAGAATACTCTATCTCAATCGCTTGGTGCCAGTATGAATAGGTATTGAAATAGTCAAATAGATTGAGTTCTAGGAATTCTGTAAAAGGCATCTCCTAACCCTCACTTACCTTTGCATTACTTAGATTGCTGCTTGTGGAGAGACAAAATTTTCCATAAACCAGATATTGCTTGAACCTAGCCAACATATGCAATGCTGCTAGCACTCCCTTCACAAATAGATATCAAATTAGTGTCCTTGAGCTTCCCTCTCTGAAAAGCAATGGGCCTACCCTGTTGCATCAAAACTCCAATTCTTAACCTAGATACATCACATTCAACAATGAATACCAAAGAAAACTCTGGAATGATCAAAATGGAACACGTGCATATCATCTTTTTAAGGTTCATGAAGGCTTGGCTAACTATTTTGTCTGCTCAAATCTTCTTTTCTTTGTCAAAATCTTGAAGCAGAGCAGTCAAGATGAGAAAATCCCTTTATAAAATGTCAATAATAATGCATAAACCTAGGAATCCTCTCTGCTGAGTAAGTGTTTGGTACTGGCCATTCCTTAATTGCATGAAACTTTGATTCATCCACTTTCTCCATAGCTAGATCTCTAATATCCCACAGAGGAGTTTTTGGGTACTGCAAAAATGCACTTGTTTTCTTTGTAAACATGCTATTACTTCATGATTTCTTAAACAATTTCTGTTAGTGTTTCTTAGATCAGATTAGATAATCAATTTATCAAAAGAAATGCAACACATAAGACAATGAACACAACAAGATACCCTGGGAAAAACCCTCCTCTTGAGGGAGAAAAACCCAGCAAATATATCTCTTATATATTGAAGGAATAAGAGCAGAAATCTGCTTGAACTCAGGCCCAACACAATGCCGAATTTGATACAATGAATAATAGCACCTCTCCTAGATGCAAAGATACAATGAATATGTTTCTCCTTGAAATCGGTCTGCTGCTACAAAATGATGATCTGCTGCTAGAAGATGATGATCTGCTGATTAAGTATGAACTTCTTCTAGGACTGCGAATTCTGCTCATGAAGAATAGTGCGAACTTGCTTGAGATTCATGTCTTTACAATGACAAAGTGACCTTGCATATATACATCACAAGGTGCCGTTTCACTTAGGTCGGCCTCTTTAGTGAAACAAATAAAAGATAAAATATAAATGAGGTCGGCCCAAACAATAATAGATAATAGGGTCGGCCCTTTCTTCTTTTATGTTTATTGTATGCTATAAGTTAAATAGCCGAATGGCTATACATTTAATTTGCTTTCTCCTTGGAATTTGTGCGATGAAGTGCAGACCATAGCTGCAAAACATCAACACTCCCTCTCAGCTAGGGATGAACTTCCATCTGCACAAGACACATCATATTAGAATGAAAACAAAATAGAATATCACCTCAATGTGATGTTGTCACCTCAACGTGACTTTTACCATGGCTCTCCCAGAGAGTGATACATAAGCACAAAATAAAAAATCATCACGGATTCCCTCACGTGATGCTGTCATGGAGTCACACACATGACATCCACCATAGCTTCTCCCAGAGGGTGGTACATAAGCACAAAATAAAAAAATCATCACGGATTCCCTCACGTGATGCTGTCATGGAGTCACACACATGACATCCACCATAGCTTCTCCCAGAGGGTGGAAACAAGGGCTTTCACCTCAATTCTCTCTCAATAGAGAATTGCATTATCAAGGGCTTACACCTCAACTCTCTCTCAGCAGAGAATTGCATTATCAAGGGCTTACACCTCAACTCTCTCTCAGCAAAGAATTGCATTATTAAGGGCTTGCACCTCAACTCTCTCTCAACAGAGAATTGCTTTAAACAAAGGAACACTGATA
The DNA here is from genome assembly GCA_007115665.2 of Sequoiadendron giganteum. Lineage (NCBI taxonomy): Eukaryota > Viridiplantae > Streptophyta > Pinopsida > Cupressales > Cupressaceae > Sequoiadendron > Sequoiadendron giganteum. The sequence goes on from VCHN02001493.1 coordinate 12,436, forward strand.
CTGAGACTCCCTCTCGATCCTGGCTTCAGAGATTGCAAGGAAGACTTCTGGAGATGTACTCCCTCTAGCCACCAACTCAGTCCCTCTAGTGTTTACTCCCTCTTGATCATTTCTTTGGTTGACATGACTTCTTCACAAGATGCCTCAAGCTTTTCATCACTAAGTAATCTCTTATCATCTTCTTCTCACTAAACCTGTCCAGGAAGCATTTTAGATAGAGATTACCAATAGTCCATAATTATCCAAAGAAATATCAAGATTAGAATTGTACAAGTTATGTCATGAATGAAATTTTTCCACAGATCTTATGCTAGTGAACACAACACAATTCAAGAGAATCTACTATCTCTCATAATTACAAGATCCAAGGAATAAATAAATGATATAACTCAGCAACCAAAGAATACTTATCTTTTTAACTATTCTGATAGGTCCAAATGCTGGACATAGTGTGATACGTTGTACTTGAGCTCATATCAGTCTGTAGCCTTCATAGTTTGAATACAATGATGACCTGAAAGGTACATTGACTTCAAGAGATATCTTCAGTCATCAATGTAGCCCAATGATTGCAAGCTATGACTCCAAGCTTGATCATTTCTCCATTCAGTATGACTTCGATATCCAATCTTTCCAGATGCAGATTGCTTGATGCTCAAGTTGTCTCAATGTTAGAGCATGAACTAATAACTACAAACAATTTATGAACATTATTCAACCATGTAATACTTATCTCATGGATTTCAAAATCTCCTGAGTAATAGATAATTAATTCATTAATCATGACATGTCTTTCTTTCAATTTCACAGAAGAGCTAATCTCAGCAAAATAAAGGACAAACTTCACAAATTGGCATGATCCTACTTGCAATGAATAAATCTAAAGAATCTTATTACAGTGATCATTATTTACTAGTCACACATAATCCTAAGTAAATAATGTCAGAATTGCATAACTCAACAAATTGAATTTTACCCTAGAATAGTAAATACAAAAAAACAAAGAATACTTATCTCTTAAATTTTCAGAAGAGTGGACACCGTATGATATGTTGTTCTTGCGCTTAGTACACAACCTTCACAGCTTGAACATAGGCCCATGACTAGAGTAGAAATTCACTAGAATCATTTTGGGGAGAGATCTCAATCATATCCGCAAATGAAGCATGCTGATTAGGCCTAGTAGGACAATCCCTCGCATAGTGACCAAATTTGTCACATTTAAAGCATTGAACATGAGAGAGGTCCCACTTCTTCTTGAATGCAGGAGCACCATCTGACCCATTATCTCGATTCCTTTTAAAGAATCCTTTCTTCCAAACTTTTCCTTTCTTAGATGAATGAGAGGCGAGAACATGTAGATCTTCATTCTTAGAACTTTGACCAATCCCCCTTGCTGTTAGTCTTGACTCCTCTTGAATGCAGTCAATCCTCAATCGATCAAACTTGGGAAGTTCAGATCTTGCACTGATTCCTTGAATGAACGCTTCCCATGAAAGCGGAAGACCATTGAGAGCAATCATGGTCAAATCCTTGTCATCAACAACATGACCAATGGTAGAGAGATGATCTCTCAGTTCGGAAATCTTCATGAAGTAGGTGATGACAAACTCTTCTTCCGCCATCTTAATGTGAAGTAGTTGTTGCTTCAAGGCTAGGACACGACTGGTGTTGTTGATTTCGTACATCTCTTCCAATGTTTTGAACATCTCTCTTGCTGTATCTAACTTGAAGATAATTGGTACAATATGATCCTTGACGGAATCAACTAATGCTTTCTTTGCCCTAGTGTCTTTCTTTCTCCATTGCAACTTCTCTTCTTCCCCTTCAGGTTCGGGAACTTTTGTTTTCACAAACTCAGCCAAATCATTTTCTTCCAAGGTCAGCATGAACCTGAACCTCCATGATGTGTAGTTCGAGATCCCTTCGAGTCTATCCTCGATTTTCAGACCGTTCACCATCTTGAGAAATTTAGAATATAGACTGAAAAGAAGAGATAATGAAGATTGCAAACAATAGATCTGAATCTGATCACGATCTTTTCACACCCGCTCTGATACCATGTTAGTGTTTCTTAGATCAGATTAGATAATCAATTTATCAAAAGAAATGCAACACATAAGACAATGAACACAACAAGATACCCTGGGAAAACCCTCCTCTTGAGGGAGAAAAACCCAGCAAATATATCTCTTATATATTGAAGGAATAAGAGCAGAAATCTGCTTGAACTCAGGCCCAACACAATGCCGAATTTGATACAATGAATAATAGCACCTCTCCTAGATGCAAAGATACGAATGAATATGTTTCTCCTTGAAATCGGTCTGCTGCTACAAAATGATGATCTGCTGCTAGAAGATGATGATCTGCTGATTAAGTATGAACTTCTTCTAGGACTGCGAATTCTGCTCATGAAGAATAGTGCGAACTTGCTTGAGATTCCATGTCTTTACAATGACAAAGTGACCTTGCATATATACATCACAAGGTGCCGTTTCACTTAGGTCGGCCTCTTTAGTGAAACAAATAAAAGATAAAATATAAATGAGGTCGGCCCAAACAATAATAGATAATAGGGTCGGCCCTTTCTTCTTTTATGTTTATTGTATGCTATAAGTTAAATAGCCGAATGGCTATACATTTAATTTGCTTTCTCCTTGGAATTTGTGCGATGAAGTGCAGACCATAGCTGCAAAACATCAACAATTTCAAGGTTGTTTTATTGCTCCAACAAATTCTTGTTATAAATGCAAGCCAAGACAGCATCAAATAGCACCAAAACGAACTTCTTGAGATAAGGATGATACCTTATTTATAGTAGCTTAGAAAATTGCTGGTGCATTTGTGAACCAAAATGTGAACAAAAATTTAAAAGTGTTCATGGTGTGTACTAGATGTTGTTTTGTGCATCCTCAGATACTGGAAAATAATTGCTCTATGCAACTCATCAATCAATTTGTTGACTCTTAAGAGTAGGAAATAGATCTTTATAATCATCTTGTTTAATGCTGGATAATCAATGCACATGCAAAATGAAGCATCCTTCGTGCACATCAATAACAGTGGTGATGCCATTGACTTATGCAATTCCATCAAACTATAGCAATGAAAACTAGATATTTTATTAATCTCTAAATCTGTCATTGGATGGTATTAAGTTTATGAATCTGGTTCAATTTTTTCCAGAGTAGCTGGATATGCCCATGCCCCTCCCCAGGCACACATATCCCTATATCTGTATCGGATACGGATATGATACGGCACGGATACACATTGGATACCGTACCCACACATGCCCAAAAAACTCTGATTTTCCAGCTGTGTCGAATGCTATGTGATTTGATTTTAAAAAAATTGACATGAATACTCCTAAGCTTAATCTTAAAAAACTTTATTTGTGCAATACTTTTTTTGTTTTGTATAAACAAAACCTACACCAAATGAGGAAGACAAATGAAACCTTTTTTCTATTTCAGCGAACCATTTTTCTGGGTCTTCTTGTAGTGCAACTCTACTATTTATTTTGGTGTCTTAATTTTTATAGATTTAAATAAGTTAATTGTTTATAATTTTATATTTATATTTAATATTTATTTTATGTTGTTTAAATGTTAAATATTTAAAAAAAATTAAATTTATTCTTTAAATATAAATAAAATTTGTTCATATATATTTAATTGTTTAATCTTTACTAAATTTTAATATTATTTTAATTTATATTTACTTATTTGTTTTGAAGTAATGAAAGTCTCCTCTTATAACTTAGAAAATTGTGTTAAATATATGTGTGTTTTTTATGAATGTTGTATCCTCAGCCGTATCCATATTGGGGGTCTTTAAAAATGGCTGTATGCATATTTGTATCTGTATCAATATCCATGCATATTTGATTTTCTCTTATCCATCAATCTGGAAATTACAAGCTTTGGCATTTGAGGGCTAGGTTTAGCTCTAGGACATTAATTTTTTCCTTCTTTCCAGGACCCATCAGCTTTTATCTCCTCACAGTATGCTCAGAATTCATACCTCTATTTCAAGTAATCTTCATTGGCCATTTAGGCTCTATATAATCTTCTAATAGGTTCTTCATTAAAATTCCTCTTCATATTTTTTTGTCAAGGAGGAAGGGACATAATCTCCCGACCATAGCATTTTATCCCTATGTGTAGACATGAGATTAAGACTGCCTACTTTCCATGTTGTGAACTAGTCATTGCCCAACTCTGTTGTGCTACCACCAGTATACATAACAGCCAAAGCTCAGGAGGTGAATCACAGAATCTGATGTAAACCACAACCACACACAAAACTGAAATCTTTGAAAAAGAAACAGCCGCACTCCCAGTTTGGTGGCTTTACCTCTGAGCTTTGGCTGTTCTGCATGCTTGCAATAGAACAGAATAGGCTTAATCTCATTTCTGTTTTAAACCTTTCAATTTTAGGTGTGGCTGTGTTTTATATCAGATTCTTTTGGATCATTTAATTTTTGTTTAATTTAATTTAATTTATAATTTGTTTTTTGATATAATATTTGAGGTTCTATTAAAGGGCCCCAGCCCAAAGCCAAAAACCATAAAAGATTCAAAGAAGTAAAACCAAAAAGCCTGCACGAACCTCCTCCTACAAGGAGGAGGAAGCTAAAACTGAGAGGGAAAATAGAGAATAACTGTATGGTCCCATGGGGGGGCTTGGGCTTCTATTTTCATGGATCAAGCGGTCCCATGAAGCAAAAAAATTTATGCTACAGGATTAATTGGAATCTTTTCCTGAAAAATAGCAGCCCCTACCTTTTAGGACTGCAAATTTCTGCAAATTTCAGCGGGTGAAATTGAGGTGGGGCTAGAAATTACCCCTACAGCTTAGGAATTCTTTAGAAAGTTTTTTTGCCACTTGTCTATCACTTTAAATTTTAAATTCCTAAAATAAAATAAAATGAGAGAATTTTTATTTATTAGTTATTTTTTACCAAAAATACTCCAGTTTGATCCTTAAATTTTGGAGCTCAAACTCTTAAGCTGAATTGCAAAATTGAATTCATTGGACCACTAGCCTTAAAATATTCCTAAAAAATCTAAGTAGCACCCACTGAAATTTTTTAGGAGGCCCCCCTCCATGGGACCGTACCCTAAAACAAATCCTTCAATCTCACCCAAGCTTCTGATGAGACCAAAGAAGCATATGGCCTAGAAATATTTTCTTAGGAGCAGCCTTTCTGTTATTAACTGGGGTTCAACTGACATTATTAGCCTCATCATCATAATCCAACAAATAGGAGAAGTTGACACAGAGTGGGAAAGTGCCTCCGGAAATAAGTCAGGAATGTGTGCCCCAATACTCCATTGTTCTGGAAGAGGCAACTCTGCCGATACCCAATAATCGTCCATAGGAGGAGGACTTCAGCTGCCTTGAGGGTGGAACGAGTTGGAGTTTGACAAAACTATAGAAACCTCAGGCAAGTGGGGAGATGATCAGACCATTTTTGAGAAAAAATGCTTAGTAAGCTTAGCCTGATTCAGACAATTAGGCGATTGAGAAGGGGATTGTGAAGGCGCATCTCTTTACATTCAAATTTTGGGTGGAGAAGTCAAGGATTGGGGCACAGTCAACACCATTTGATGTTTTTTTCACTCGGAACCTTTCCACCATGTAGCAATAGGACCTTTTTTCCACTTTTTTCTAGAATAATCTTTCACCAAATGCCCATAGGAAAAGCAAGATCAGCAACAAAGAGCTAATCTTTCATAAGTTAGAGGTTGTTTCCAAATGCTTTCCCCCACTAGAATATTAATTTCAACTATTAAACCTATCAATAGATGCATTGCCACTAGTAGACATGCATAAATAAGCTTCTTCAAGGTGTTCCCAATGATTGTCAAACCAGACTGTTGCCAAATTTTCAGAGGGTGGTTAGGAAAAAGAACTCACATGAGCTATCACAGATGATTCTACAGAGGGGGATAAATTAGAATTCCTCAGCTTCATGCATAGTAATGCCAAGCCCTAGAACCAAGGTCCAACTACCAAAAGGACTTGGCCATCTTTTGTCTACCCAAGATCCTTGAGAACATGGTTACAAAGCTACATCCTCAAAAAATAGGTGTTTCCAAGACTTCTTAATCCATTCATGGAGATCTACAAGAGATGGCCAAAGATTTAGGAAATGGCAAACCAAATCCAAGCTAGAGTACTTTTTCTCTTCAAGAACCTCTTGCCCGAAAGTCAGCTTTGGAGTGATGTTTGATCACCAAAAAACCGAGAAATGAATGGCTGTTGATTTAGAACCAGCTGTGGCCCTTTCATCAATCTTAACTCTTTCATTCCGTTTTACATGACCCTTCGAGTGAGAAGTTCCATTATGATGTTAACCTACAGGACCCGGTGTATTGGCAGCTACAGCTCCACATGCCAACCTTGAACGACTAGGTTCATTGCTAATAGATTTGTTTTGCATACTCTCAGAGCCGAAGATTGTATCTGCCAATGTAGAATCTTTAGTGTTTTTTATAGGCATGGAAGTGGAGCTCATGTTTTAAATTTAAATCCAGCATCCCAAGAGGTGATAATATGATATTATTAACCATATGTCTTGGAGGAGAATATTAGATTCTTTTGATCAATCAAACTTTCATCGAATTTCCAGTTTTTTGTTTGATTTATTTTCCAAATATACTTCAAGATGACCTAAGCAAAAAATAAGAATTAATTTGAAATTGGACTTGGATAAATATTAGGCGCTGTTATATCTTAAGAATAAGGAAAATTCAAAGCAGATTTAATTTTATATTGGTGAATATTTTTTGGAATTGTTTTTGTTAAAGGGCTGCAAATGAGCAAATCTTGGTATCTAAAATTTACTATATTCGATTTTTTTTTGAGATTCCTGACATTCAAAGAAGTTTGGCTAGTTTCAGCTGCAAGTTGCTATCAATTAGCATTTGCATTTGGTCGACATTGACATCAAATGGAGATTGTTGAACTTGACATGAAACAGATAGGAATGAATATGGGCATAATGTGGCATTTAATAGTCAATTATGAAGCTTCTAGGATAAGTTAAAGGCACAACTGTTAAGGAAAGCAATGCCCAGAATAAGAGAAGTTACTTTTAAAGCTTAAGCTTTTGCATGTTGAAGTAAGGGAATGTGCATGATTTTAAATTTGAGACAAGATTAGTTATAAAGGTGTCTGAGTAAATAATATTTTGGTAAGGATGTTGGGCCAAGGAGAAAAATAGAGATGCCCACAAGCGAATGTAGCATATCTTTGCAAGAAGGGCATAAAGCCTATATAATTCCCAGGTTTATTTCAGTAGACACCTATACTATTCCAAAAGATATTATGGGGAGAATGCAAAAATCAATTTAATTCAGCAGATGTTTAAAGAAAACATTTTTTTTTCCTAAATAACTTCAGTAAATCTATTTTGAGCTTAAGTTAGGACATCCAATTGTCATCTGTGACCATAGCAGAGCACTTGACCAAAGGATATGATACAAGAAAATTTTAGATGAGCCTTAGCCATGTAGAGAGGAAAAAGTTGCTGCAGCAGAAAATAAATTTGTTGTACCCTACTAAACCTATGTGGAGTAATGTTGATGAAATAAATAATAATCAACTTATGAATTAGCTGCTGAGATGCTAGATCCAGCCGTACAAGACAAGACCACTGCAGCTTGTAGAGTGCAGGTATGAAAACATGAAATTAAAGAAAAAATATTCTTTAGTGAGATAAAAATGAAACCCTCTTTTCTTTACGTAGACCTTTCTTGCAACCTAGGAAACTCTATGAAGTTAAGAGATTTGCATTGGACAAAGCAGATAAAACTATTATGTTTGTTGCCACAGATGGATCACTATGTGATGGTACCAAGAAAGGGCGAAACAAGTATATGATAATGCAGGCCATCCTGAAGTATGTTGGAAGTACATGCACATCAGGATAGAGGTAAGAGAGCCCACATATTGAGGAGCTTCCACCTCCAGTACTGCATCTGTCTGAGATGTCCAGCATTCTTGATGTTCATTTTTGCATTTTATTCATGAAGCCTAATTAAGGCTCAACGTGATTGAAGCTTTAGGAGTCTTGTCAGATTGGATAATGGATTCCTACCCCTACAGTTGATTTAGAATACATCCTGATTTGCTGAAGTGGGCAAAACATTCTAGTGAAGGGAGCAGCCAACCTCACGAGTCACAATGCAGTAAGACAAATGTGTAAGGTTGATCCAACAAACAAGTCTACGCCTTAGATTAAGTTGCATGAAATTAAATTCACATCAAAACCTAGAGTTTTAAATATACTTGATTGAGAACATTAGCCTCTAATTTTAGATACAAGGTGTTGTTTGTTAGTTTGTGTTAGTAAGCTAGTGCTAATACCATTGACACTGACACCCTGATGATGCCAATACCTATCTAATATGAGCTTAAAATGATAATGTATTTTGCACATAATAGTCAGTTATCGAGCTATCACGAGTGGTTACAGTTTTTAAAATCTAACTGCCTCTTTCTACTAATAGAAGTATATACATAGAGGTTTTTGGAAATGCTTTTTACCTCATTGATATTAAATGGTCAAACTACTATTTGGCATTATTTACTACATTTCCTAGATACGAGCATGTTCCTTGTGAAGTAGTTTATTTTACACATAATAGTCAGTTATCAAGCTGTCACAAGTGGTTACAATTTTTTTAAATCTAATTGCCTCTTTCTACTAATAGAAGTATATACAACTATTTAGCATTATTTACTACATTTCCTAGATACAAAGCATGTTCCTTATTTGAAAACAAATATTTTTAATTAGATTTTTGTTAAGGATGAGCTTTGGAGTTTAGATGTATGCAGCATGGTCTAATGCCAATGGAGTTCTTGTTGTCATAGACATTGTCTCCATCACATGTTACTTTAATCTTTGTTGTTGAATTCATTTTCCTGTCAGTAGTAAAATCAATGGAAGGAACAACCATTAAGATGTGTCATAGCTCATACAAGAAAAGATTAGTAATTAAACTCCAAACCATGAAGTTATTATTAGAGACCTCGGTGTCTTGCCTTTTGCGTTTAAAGTAGACACGTAAAATATTTGATAAATTTGGGCTAAAAGAGAACATTTGTCTAATTGAATGATGATGGTTGACTTTTTAGAGGTAAAACCTGCAATGGATGTCTAATATTTATAATCTCTAGGATAGGAAGGTCCGATGAATGAATCCTGCATAATTATAACCTTTAAGAATGCATGGTAAGAGTTGGATCCACAACCATAATGGGAGCCTTTTCTAGTGACTGTTGTCATGTTTGTTGAGTTCTTGAATTTCCTTGTGCAGAAGAAAGTACTATAGATAAAGTACAGGAGCACTAGAGTGCCTTACTTGAAGCATGTATGTAAGAACACCCCTTATATTTTTTTTTGAAATGGTTGTTAACCAATTAAATCCCACCTTAAACTTCACCAAGATCATACCAAGACTACAATACTGTCACTAAGCTGT
>VCHN02001376.1:0-22891 GCA_007115665.2 Sequoiadendron giganteum
TTTTGTGAGCATTCTGACAAAGAATTGTCTGTAAGTTTCATTGTATTCAATTCAGTGTATTCTGAGGTTGGTGCCTCTTGTTCTCTAGGTTGATACTCAAATTGGGGGATAGGTGTCTCCATTTTGGTGCTTATAAAATCGTTTTGGGGATTGATGTCTCCAATGGGTCAGTGCCTACAAAAGCATTGTAAAGACTTCATTATAATTGTGAAGCTAGATTTGGGCAGTAGATCCGAACAGCTTTGTTTACTCAATACGGGTACAATGACGTACAGAGTAAACGGAGATAATATAATAGCATTGACAGCATATAATAATCACATGGCAATCCCACAAAACATAGATATACTTCTTTATTAAGTATTCGGCAATTACATCATAATGTCTCTAGACAGAACATAGCATAGCCTAGCAGAACCATCTCCCTTCCCGACTACATGACTCAAGTACATATAGTACGCTAGCGGTGGTTAAGGTACCAACCGTCGTGTCCCTTCATTATAACTAATTACTTCATCAGGAACTGTTCCCAAGACAACTAACTAACATGACCCTTACATAACATAAGTACATGGATTATTAATATAAACTAAAGTCTTATTTACTTATGACTCATAGCCGACCAAGTACGCTCTCGGCCGACTACATCAACTCATGGGCGATCGAGTACACTGTCGGCCGACTTTATCATTCCCCCCACAAAGTAGTTGTCTTCCAGGCAACTGGAAACCAAAAATACCAACTCGAGTTCCTGCTTGGTGCTAGCCAATTCCTTGTCTTTTTCCTGTGGTTGACTCTCCCCCTCAGCTGAAAATCGCTGCACATCAGCCACCTGTGTATATTTTTCTACCAATAGCTGATCCTTCTTTGCCAACTGGTTGTCACTCACTCCCAATACTTTGTCTCTCTCTACCAACTTCTCCTCGAGGGCTGCAACTCTCATCTGCGCAATAGGCAATTGCTCCTCCGACTGTATTATGATGGTTGGTTGTACTCCGATTTGGCAATTCCAATAAATATGATGGGGGTCAAGGGGCAGCGCCCCTCACGGGGTCCGAGGGCAGTGCCCCTCGACCCCGCCCGCCAAGGCCAATTTAACACTTCTAAAACCACTTGAAACAGCATTGCATGCCTCAGGTTCACAACACTTACCTACCAGAACTGAATAAATGTTTTCTAATCCCTCCTGGCCGTTTTTTATCTTTAATTCCTGGGTCGTACTTTGTGTTGTCGTACTTTGTGTTGTCGCGATTTTACCTTTATTTCCCACTTGCTGCTCCGTACTACGTACGACCTTCCATTGTTCTTTTTAAAAATTCCATACGGTATTGCTTTGGTTTGTTCGTACGATGTCCCTTTTTATTCCATTTTCTTGGATCCTTCATACTAGCTCCTCACTTCGTACAACACTCCAATCTCTTGTACTTCGTACGGCAGTTGCATCCTTTCCATTTCGTATGGAGTTTCCTTCTTGCCTTTGTACGTCACTTTCTTTAAGATCTCGAACAACGCTCTTTTTATTTCCACGTATGGCCTTCTTTGTGTTTGATGCCTTGTCCGATCTTTGTATGACTATCTCCTTCAAATATCTCATGGGCTTTTGTAAAACTACTTTTGGTTGCCATGCGTGATTATTGATTCCTACCCGTACACCAAAGTTCAACTTTCGTGAACTGTTATACCTGCTTTGTCGTACTTCTTCTCTCCTATTCTGTCGTACGGAGTTTCTCATGAGTACAGACTTCCGTACAACTTGTGTGGTTTCATCGCCATATCCTCTCCGTCGCCTTTCTGCCAATGCAACAATCTGAATGTTATATCCCCTTCTTGGTCGCACATCTTGGTCTCTTCTTACTTGGCGTACGCATCCTCTTGGCAAATTCTAACCACGTTCAATATGTATGCTAGCTCCTACATCGTACGAGCTCTTCCTTAGGCGTATGTGTGTTGTCTTTTTCAACTTCCGAATTCTCTCCTTTTTCCTTATGTTCCCGTACGGCGATTTCTCTTCGCCCGTCGCTCTTCTCTTTTTTTTGTATGATTTCTTCTTCTTTATCTTCTTTCTCACCTTAAGTATTTTCTTCTTTTTTGAATTTTTTAATAATCCTTTTCTCCACTTTAATTTTTTTAATTTTCTTCCTTGTGTTTTGATTTTTTCCATTTTTTTCATTTTTCTCAATTTCCTCATTTTTTATTTTCTTTTTTATTTTTTCTACTTCTCCTTTCTTTTTCCTCTCTCCGCCTTGTCTCTTTTTTCTCTCTCCTCTTCATTTGTTTCTTCTCTCTCCTCTTCGTCTCTTTTTTCTCTCTCCTCGTCTCTTTTTAAATTTTTAATTTTTTCATACTTTTCATTTTTTAACTCCATTATTTTGTCAGCTATTTTTTCACTTTTTTGCTCCAACACAATTTGTTCATCTCGTACCTGTTCGGATTTGTGGGCTAGTGTATCGTCCGGTTCTAATACTCTTTCTTTGTACTCTCCGTATTCGGCCAGAAGTGTCTAGCTAGATGTGCCATTCTCTTCTCCTTCCTGTATTTCTCCAATCTACAGCATGTTACACTCTCGGTGGAACACTTCATAGTCTTCCATCTGCCAATGAAATAAGCCATTCAGTGAGCTTGTCTCATCCTCCGAATAACTCTCAAGTTCCAGTACGCCCTCGGCGTTCGGTTCCATCGTCTTCCTTCCTTCGTCAACATCTAATTCCCCTCTGATCCGGAGGAAGCCAATTCTTCGCTCACGGCCTAGTTCTTCAAGTCGATGACGTACTTTTGCCCGTTGTTCTCGATTGAGAGTGTGTTTCTCTTCCAATTATGATTTGCCTTGGCGGCTATCAACCATCCTCTCCCAAGTAGTGCATCATATGCTTTCCTCTGTAATGGGATGACGACAAAATTTAGCAAAAACTATTGTGTCCCGATCATCACCTTCTGCGCCATCAACGTCCCCAATGGCTTGATACCATGTTGATCGGCACTGACGAGTTGGAATGTCGGTGGCCAAAGTGTAGGCTTCCCCAAGCTCTTCCATGTGTCTTCGGGCAGTACGTTGACTCCTGATCCTCCGTCGACGATAGTAATTGTCAAGATATTCCCTTCGATCTCCATCTGCACAACCGCTGGCATCTTCTCGATGTTCGCCGTGAGTAGTACGAGATCAATGGTTTGTTCACCGTACGGTGGTGAATCTGGTACTAATTCTTGCCTTCGGTCCTCCACTCGCGATTGCTTGACATCCCCAAGGACGTTTGTCATTGCCAGTCCCAACTGCAGCAACGTCTGGAGAAGGTCAGTTACTTTGATCGGTATGGTGGTCTATCTATAGTAGCTGTCGTACGATGTTCATTTCCTCCTCCGACCGCCGAGAGGTCTCTGGCTTCTCCAAAGATATTCTGTCCTCCTTCGCCATAGCCAGTTCCACTTCGGCTTTTGCTTCCTTCATCCTTTGTTTTTCCGTACGTGGATCTGGGTAGGTTGCCTTCTTTACTTGCGCTCTGGTGATCGCCAATACCTCTTGTTCTTCTACTTCCAGCATATGGATACCCTTTTGCTTGGGGCATTCACTATCTTCATGGTCGCCTGGTCCACGCCACTTACACAATCTTCCTCTTGAACCTTGGCCGTTCTGGCAATCTTTGGCAAAGTGACCCCATTCGTTGCACTTTCGGCATTGGATCATGGGTCGTCCTTTACCATCATACTGTATTTTGTTCCTCGGACTCCTGTTGCTCTGGTAACCTCTAGGGGATGCATTGCTATTGTACTGGGGCTTTGGTGGTGTGTTCGGCGGTGTCGACGGTTCCCCTTGAGCGAAGAGTACTTGTGCACTTTTGGCTTTTAAATTGTATGGGCATTCCTTGACGGCATGTCCCATCACTCGGCAAATATCGCAGAATAACTTCTTCGGACAGTTCGCCTTTATGTGACCAGAATAACTTCTTCGGACAGTTCGCCTTTATGTGACCTTCCCCATTGCAGTCTGTACACCATAGTTCTCGTGCTTCCCTTGTGCTCTCTTTGTCGGCCTTCAATTCTTTCATCATTCGCATCATATCTTTCCTGAGTGCTTGTATGGTCTTGGATTCATTCTTTTTCCCTCGGGAGGATGTTTTGTTTTCACTTTCTATATCCATCGCCCGATTGTATGCTTCAGCGTACGACGACGGAGGCACGACTTTCATCTTCTTCCTCAGTGACAAAAGCAAGCCTTCAATGAACCATCGCTTCTTTAGCCCATCGGCCGGTTGAACCTCCAATTTTCCCAACAACTCTTACAGTCGCCGATTGTATGTGCGCACATTCTCGTGTTTTCCTTGCTTCGTACTGTAGATTTCTGCTACAATCTCACTGTCATCCCTCAGGAGTTTGAATTCGTCCTGAAAGGCCTTCTTGAGTAATCTCCATGTAGCTTTTTGTGCTTGGTCCAACTCTGAGTACCAGTATGGCACTATCTCTGAGTGTCGTCGGAAAGGCTTTCAACCAATGATCCGGGTCATCTTCTCCACTTGCTATCCAAATTGTTTCACATGTTTTGCAATGTCGAATTGGATCCTCTGACCCATTCCCTGTAAACTTCGGTAGCTTTTGTCGTTCTGGAGTCACCATCCTTCCCCATTGTCCTCTTTGTATATTGGACCTGACTGGACCGGCCCGTTACGTTCCGGTGCGTCACTTGCACTCTCGGCCACGTACGAGTCACTTTCCCATCCTCCGTCGGCGTCCTCTACACCTTGAGTTTCCTAGGTCCCACTCCAATGCTCCCTCTGCCAAGGGGTCTTGGGAGCAGATCTCCCTGTCCTTAGCCTTTCGTTATCGTCCAATATGGACAACTCTCGAAAGCGTTGGATGTTGATCTCACGTTCACCATTCAATTCATCTTCATTTTCTCGATTTTTATATTTTTCTATGTACGGGGTGACGAATGGTTCTTCATCCCTCCCTTCCACAAAACTCTGATGTGCTCTACTTAATCTTTTCCGCCGGTTTTCTCGGTTTTCTTGCTCCTGTACTCTCAATGATCGCCGAATTCTTTCCTCCTCCGCTTCGTGCCCGAATGGTATTCGGTTCTTGTCCTTGTTCGGTCGTACAGGCATTACAAGTCTTTCACGCGATCATTGTTGGTTGCCAAGGTACGGCTCCGGCTAGTGTCTCGTTCCTCCTCTTCCCGTTTGGTTCGTTCTTTGTACCGCTGCAAGATTTGTTGCCTTCGGCGTTCTTGATCCTCCTCCGCCCGAAGATCCTGTAAGATAATGTAGTGGCGTGCTATCAGTCTTGGCAATCTGGTAAGAAGATGGTCGACCTCTTCGTTGACGCGCAATCTATCCCAAATGACTGCCTGAGGGATCTCTCGCCTGAGAGCCTCCCTCCGTACGTGGTCCTTTAACGAGATTTCCCACAAACTGTAGAGGTCTTCCGTCAAAGCGTCTTCACGATCCTCGTTTGCTTGTACCGGCCCTTCGGTCGGCTGCCCCACCACAACGCCATTCTCCTGTCTGGGTGGTTATCGGATTCGCTTAGGCAACGTCGCCAAATGTTTACTCAATACAGGTACAATGACGTACAGAGTAAACGGAGATAATATAATAGCATTTACAGCATATAATAATCACATGGCAATCCCACAAAACATAGATATACTTCTTTATTAAGTATTCGGCAATTACATCATAATGTCTCTAGACCGAACATAGCATAGCCTAGCACAACCATCTCCCTTCCCGACTACATGACTCAAGTACATATAGTACGCTGGCGGTGGTTAAGGTACCAAACGTCACGTCCCTTCATTATAACTAATTACTTCATCAGAAACTGTTCCCGAGACAACTAACTAACATGACCCGTACATAACATAAGTACATGGATTATTAATATAAACTAAAGTCTTATTTACTTATGACTCATAGCCAACCAAGTACGCTCTCGGCCGACTACATCAACTCATGGGCGACCGAGTACACTGTCGGCTGACTACAAGCTTTTCTCACCGTGGTTTTTTTCCCTTTTGGGTTTCCACATAAATCTGGTGTTATCTTGTGTTCATTGCTTTCATTGCTGCTTCTGATGTGCTGTGATGTTTTAATGTTCATTAAATAAAATTAAAATGTAATTATATACTGATTCACTTCCCCCCACCTCCCCTCTCAGTATATTTGTGTGTTCAACAATATTAAATTCTACTCAAAGCATGGCATTCTCCTATGGACATGCTCAGATCATGTATTGGTCCTGTTGTGGTGGTGATGTGGTTGGTTTCTTGAATTCTTCCAATCCCTGCACCGATACAGACACATGACAGTGTTGGTTTCCAGCATCAGCACCAGCTTTGGTTTATACCTGGTCCTTGTTTCCCCCCAGTTCTACATGTATTGTACTAAGAATATGGATAGGGTATAATTTGATGTTAAATACTTATAGTCAGTCAAATTTGAGCTTCTTTTTACCCTAGTACTTTTCTAATGTGATCATGCATGGACTTGATTATAAAAATTTCTTCTAGTGGTTGACATAGGTTCTCATTTGTGCTTCCCTCCCTGACATCTTCTATGAGCACCCCTATCATAGATATTATTAATTTACGGTATTTGTGCATATATATCTTGACCTCCCATATATGTTTCAAGTTAAGAATCCCAAAAATCTTATCTTAGCCTAACCAGATTCGCTAAAACACATCAATTTATTTTAATTTGTTTCAAAATACGTGTGACTGGGAAAGGTCCATTCCCTTAATCATCCCAGTATATGCTGAATATATCCATCTTTGAACTTCTGAAAGAGTTACATGGTATAGGTCTTTCTTGTATTTGGTTCTAGAAACAGGTCACAGAAAAAATTTAATGCTGAAGTTACTTCCAAACACTTGACGTGCAAATAACCCTAATTCCTAGGTTCAAATTACTTTAAAATGTGTGCAAAATTTACCTGGACAAAGTCACACCACTGATCTAGCAATCGATATCTTCCTGCGAACACCAATCTCCAGGCCTCTATACTTGTGCTAACAGCTGCAAAAACAAAAAATATTTTTGGTACAGAGTCAATATCTTACAGCTAAAGTTAAAAGAAGCTCTCAGAGACTGGAACTTGCGAATAAGGCCTGAAATTGGAATTTTAATTTAACCTTCTCAATTCAAAAAAGGGAATAAAACCTAAGTACCCTTCGCAATTTTTCCTTCCCCTTAGAGAATTAAATACCTTCCAACTAAAGTCCTCAAAAATGGATAAGTGGATGCATCAGCCATAAGACAGGATTTAACCATGCCAGATCAAAAAGAAAATCAACCCTAACTAACCATACTCGTGTTTTCCTCCCCTTTCTAAATTAATCTCAACATCTCAACAACTTTGAAAGAAAGGGATCCAGATGACTTCAATGAGAACAAGATACTCCCAAAGGCACTTCCTTTCAAGAAATGAAGCCCAGAAGTAACTTTCTACTGTACCAACCCAGTTTTTTTCCAATTCATTGACAAACTCTTGGCACAAGTAATACATGACATCTCTAGCATCAGACAAGGTTCTATCCAGCCAAAAAACATAATATAATTTACTATAAATTATAGAGTTTTGAGATAGTTCTTACCAATACTCCTTTGTCCATTTTCACAGCACATAAAGAACACAAAGTAGTAGAAGCAGCGAAACCGACAGGAATCGATCTGTACAAGCAATGTCAATATTTGTAATTTTAAATGAATCATAAAAAATAACAAAATATGCACAAAATCAAATGTGAAGCATTTGGCAAATACCATCAAGTGTTGATTTTTATCAAGCAGGGACTTCAAAGAGTAAAGACCGTTAAGGGCATTCTGTCTGCAATTAAAAACATTTTTATATCAAGAAAGACAACAAAATGAACAATATCAAAGAAAACATTTAAAAATATTAATGATAGAATTTTAAAAATGATAAATTTAAACTATCATTCCTGAAAACGATCAAACAAATAATTCTATCAAAATATGTGCTTATTTAAAGTATCACCTAAAACAACACATAATTCAAAAACTTTCCAGTTAAATTCTACATGGAAAGACTCCCATAAGAAGGAAGACATAATAAAAAGATGGACTATCACTGAATGTACAGCACAATAAAAAAGGAAAGGACATATAACATGATAAAAAAAGGCAACGATGCAAAGCATGATAAAAAAGGTGAGGTGCAAAGCATGATAAAGATAGGACAATTTATATCATACCCTTTTAGATCTTGCAAAACATCACCTGAAATTATGGCCTTTGCTGCTCTAGTTCCATTGTGACATAAAATCCCTGGAGATTTAAATGACAGAAAAAATGTGGATAGGTTATTAAACCATGAAGCCAGAAAAAAAAAAATTTAAAACTTACTGTATCCTAGAGTCTAGACAAATGAAATATTCTTAGATCACAGAAAAGCAAAACGAACTAATGTTGACCGAAGAAAATATCAAAATATTCTCCATCCGTCAGACATTTCCACACAAAACTCAAACCCTTAAAAAATCACATTTCCTTAAAGATGAAACAAAAACCATGAATTGCCAAAAATGATCAAATGTTACCAAGACAACATCAAAACTATCTCAATGTGTTTCTACTTCAAAAAATAAAATGCTTTAAGACACGGCCATTGTTAGACATACTGAGGTCCCAAATCTAGTGATCATGTAGACATCATTTGCAAAATTCAGTTGCTACAAATTCCTATAAAATCATTTCAATTGCAGACTGGCTGGCATTAGATTCTCTTGAACCATTCGACTTGGATACAACCAGGTGCAAGAATTACATGAAATTTTCTTGCATAAAGTGCACTCTGTAACATGAGTTCTGTTACAAGCACGCTTATATCAACAAAGAATCTGTGATAGCATTCAATATCCATCAGAAACATTTGAATAGGGACCATAAAAGTGATTTCCACCAAGCCCAAAACAAAGAAACTATGAACAGATTAATAATTTCGAAATTTTAGTATCTAGAAAGTCAGATAAGACGAGCATAATCCACGAGGGCAATTTGGCACAAAGTAGAACCATATAAACAATTTGTGGCATGAAAATTAAACAAAACTAACCAAAATTCCAATGTCAAAAACACACGTTGCTGCTCCACCCACAAATGGAATCTATCTTCCAAATTAACAGAAACAAAATTTTGTTTCGAGGTAGGAGATAAATCGGTAATGAGGAGCACTCATAAGTGCATAACCTAAGTGCAAAACCCTATATCTTGTTCAAGGGGTTGTGATCAAGTGGTTAAAGCATTGGGTTCTCATGTGGAGATCCAAGTTCAAATCCCCAAACTGACATCTAAGGTGGAATTC
Organism: Sequoiadendron giganteum; assembly: GCA_007115665.2. Taxonomy (NCBI): domain Eukaryota; kingdom Viridiplantae; phylum Streptophyta; class Pinopsida; order Cupressales; family Cupressaceae; genus Sequoiadendron; species Sequoiadendron giganteum. The sequence continues at coordinate 9,316 of VCHN02001376.1, forward strand.
TAGGTGGCGACTCTTAGGCTTCGTTTGGCTTCTAGTAGTTATTTCTATGGTTATATCTAAATTGGTTAGTTAAACATTTTTACTCTTGAAGAGCTTAGTATTGTATACTATTAATGGTAAGAAACTGAGTATTAGTATCAGTTGGCTCAGATGCTCGTTTGAACTATTTGCAGACCATCACGATATTTTTGTTTCTTTTAAACCCATATCTCTAATAAGGCAGCATAAGGCAGCCCGTAAGTCCAGTGGACTTGAAAGAAGGGTGCCGTGTATCCATAACGAGTATCGCCCATTCTTAGATATAATAACAGCAGGTTCCAATCATATTCCGCACATCACCTCACCAAAGATTAAAAAACAAAACGAAATAAAAATTTGCAGGCACCCAAATAAGCATATAAATAATGCAAGTAAAATATGCAGGCATTTTTTACTTACTACAAAATTCTTCAAATAGAGTCGCCATCCTCTGTACAGCAACATCTGAATCGACTGGGGATCCCTGCTCATCAGGAGACCCCTGCTAGATAAAACCCAAATTAGGATCCTTCCAATAATTAAAAAATGAATAATCCTAAACCCCTTTACCCACTCAAGCGAAACAAACCCTGGCTATGCCTCAACTAAACATCCGCCCAACCAAACTGTAAACAATTAAAATAAAGAGCCCAAATGCAAAATCAAACAAAAAAGCTTGAAAACCAACAAAACTCACCATGAAATTGCTCATTATTGGATCGAACTCTCAACAAAACAGAAAATTTTGTCTGGAACAGAGCTTAATAAAAAAGAATAAAAGCCGATTTAGCACCACTTTCAACAGCAGATGATTTGAAATAACTGTAACACTGCTGCTGTGAATCTGAAAAGGAGATTTCGAATGACTTCAGCTTATCGTTGTTGTGCTTCCGAAGTAAAGTGAATTCAAGTCTGCCACGTAAAACAACGGCGATGCCCTGCTTATAGTAAACAGACTAATTCCAAATGTGAGACTTGATTTGGAAGCTGTATTTTTTACTCATTCTTTTTATCATTTCTGAATTGTCTATTTTTATTCAATCAATGGATGTCTTTTCCCCTTCCCTTCGGACGACCAAAAGGTCGTTCCCTTTAAAACGTTGCCTACAGTTCCGAGTAGAAAGCCTCCGTATGCTAAAGAGAGATCGAGGACGGATTAAGTTCGTAGTGCAGAACTCAGCAAAATAGTAGCGTTACACGGCTCAATTATAGTTTAACAACTATGAGATCGGACAAGTTCACACATGTAATTTTGCCACCTACATTATTATTATTAGATTATACTATAGTTATGATTTTGATTTCTAGATAAGATCTAAGTATAGTTACGCCTTTATTTTCAATTTTCAAATTATCTATATTTCAAAGTCAATAATCTCAAACATAATTGTTATATATATTCTTCACACGCTTCTTCTTTAGAGTTGCATTCTCGATTTGAAACCCTAGAAAAATATGTTTCCTTCATCATGGGTTTGTAAAGAGAGGACTTGAACATCTCCCTCTAAAATGGGAATAGTATTGATCTTCCCCTTGTGTGGGTACATATCCTTCCTTTCAAATTCCTTGATGAAGTGAACATATTTCAAAAGTATTTCTTGATGATGAATCAATTCGAGAAATAATACATTAACCTTTGAATAGTGCGTCCCTTGATTGGATCCCTCTTTTTCATGTTAGGTTTCTGAGGGACCCCTTCAAAATTTTTCAACAAGTTCTATGGCATCTAGATTGGGGGAAGCCCAACTAGAATAGTTTCAATTATTCAAATCTACTTTGGGGGTAGCCTGACTAGACCTACTTCTCATCCTTACATCTAGCTTGGGGGCAGCTTGAGAAGACCTTACTTTTCAAACAACACATCCCTTGAGTGAACCCCTCCTTCATTTTGAAGGGTTACTAAGGGACCCCTTTGAAATTATTACAACTTGGAGATGGTCTATGTGACTCTCCATTCACTGGCCTATGTGACTACTTCTTGACATGTTTTGTCTATGGGTAAACATGCCACCATCTTTGACTCTATAGAGTCCCCCTTGCTTGATCTCCTTCATGTGAGAGTTCTTTAAGGATACCTCCCTTTCAGGACCGTGAGCCTTTGAGGCACTTCTGTTCTTTAGCTTTATAGTTCCACAAAACTATGAATTCCTTTCTTGCACTTCTGAGTTTTCCAGAACATGCTTTGCTTCCTTGTTGGTTCAAGTATACATCTCTTACCTTGTTACTTCCTACTACTCTACTTTACCAAATCACTCATTAGTACTTGTGCTCGCTAAAGTGGGGGTATAATGTATAGGAATGAATTTTCACCCCTAATGCAAATTCCCCTTTACCCCCTTACACTTTAGAAAACCTAAGGCAGAGGCTTAATTCCACATAATCCCACTATTCACATCACAAGTGGTGCCTATTTTGAGTTTCAATGGAGGCTTTTCTATCAGGGATGCATGCGTGGTGCACTTACATCGGTGCAGCATGCTTATGTCCCTAGCAGATTCATGTGGTTGGAGTTTGCACAAACATTAGACTTCCTATTGAAAGTCAAAATATAAAGCCTCCCTTTTGATGGGCAACCCAAATATGGTTTTTTCTTCATTCTTCCTCCATATTCTTCACTGCTTGATCCATATTGATATTCTTCAAAATTTTAGACACTCTCTCCAAACTTTCAAGCATTTATCCACAAGCTTTGTAGCAACACTTCACACTTCATAGAAGAAATCTACCACTCCATCACTCTGATAGTGCAAGTGGAGGACAATATTACAATAGAGGCTTGAGTTCCTCTCATCTTCTCCTCCACTAGCCTTGAGCACTTTTGACATAGATGGTAAGCTCCTCGTAACTTCTCTATCATTTGGTTGAGTAAGCACGTACTTATTTGTAGTGTATTTTATACACTTTGCTTGTATTCTCTTCTTTATCATATTATTTCTATTGTTGAAAACATGGCTTCTCATGGAGGTAGAAACACCTAAACAAGGGTCTACATGAGGTAGACACCTAAATATCCCCCCAACATTTTCTCACTTTTTTGTGTGTAGGTGGAGAGATCTTGGAACAAACTAGCGAGAAGATTATTGTGCAAAATCATCTTCATCACCCTTGTGGTAATATATTTCCTTTATCATGTTTTTCTATAGATTTCATACTTGTTATTCTTATTTTGTCATTCCCATAAATCTTAAACAAGGTTGTTAGTCTACCTTTTAGAAGTTAAATTTGGTCTATTTGGTTTTCTAGTTATACAGATGCCAACACACTTGTGAGTGGCCAGTGCATTGCACTATCATCGTAGAACCACACTTCTATACTTTGATAGAGAGCTATCTGAGACAAAGTTGACTCTAGAGATCAACTCGCCTAGTATCATTTAACTCTTGGGTTTGCAGAGTGATTGAAGGACCTACAATTCTTATCTCTTTCATCTTGCCTATCCCAACCTTCCTTTAAACTAAGGTAAGTTAGGGTAGCCATACTTCTCTTGGCCTTTCATAACCTAGGGCCTTGTAGTGGTTGGTCCCCCTCTCTTAAAATATCATGAAGATCTTTTGGGGCTTCAAAGTAATACCAAAAACTTTGAATTGTTTATATAGGACTTGTATTTACAAGAATCACTCTAGATTGTTATAATCATCAAGTGCAGAGAGCGTTTTTAGAATAAAACACTTTCATATTTATCACAAACAATTTGGCAGGTCTAACATATCAAATCATATGTCTACATAAACATGGAACCCCATTGTTACACTTTGTTTATCATTGTTAACTTAGTTATGAGGTCTAACTAAGGCATGAGGATGTCTTGAACTTCAACTCTTGCATAGCAAGTCCCCTAGTTATTATTGGCACCGCTAAGTTTTTCCTTAGTTTAGATATCATTAAGCGAATAAGTTTTACATATGACAAAGATCCAATTATGCTTAAGACATAATTGCACCAACCAAGGCAAAATCACTCCCCTAAACAATATTATTGTTGCAATGGTGTCCTCGACCCTTTGATTCTAAGACTCAATTTGTCTTAACTCTCTTACCTAGTATTCAATATCATTTTTTAGACCCATTTATCTAAGACCTAGGTGTAAAGCCTGGTAGACAACCCAAACAAAGAGATTCAATTGGGTTGTTAGTGTGAAAGAATCGATTAAGATAGGGATTTCAAGGATATAGAAAGAGCAATGAACAATAGAAATAGACAAATAGACAAATAGAATTAAAATAGCAAGATTATATATTATGCCTAGCTATGTACATGTTTTATGAGAACAAATATATTATCCATCCTTATTCAACCTTCAATCTTACATAGAATTTATGTACATATTTATACAAGAGATAGGAATAGATACATTAGTTGGAATACGATCAATTCGTATTCACATTGCAACTATCATAATTGCTACTGACATTTAGTTAAGTTGTGTGCTAACATTGATATGGAGTTATCATGTATGGCTTAGATCATAGGCAATGACTAGGATGAGGATCCCAATTCGTAGTAGGATTGAGTGGCATAGATCCCCCTATATCAATTGCCCCTCCTTAAAGAGAAATGGTACCCATTGTAGGCAAGTGCAATAAATATATGCGGAACTTGACTTGTAACCCAAGCTTTTGTGTATCAATTTTCTTAGGAAGGAACTTGACATTTTTTGACAATCTAGAAGAAAGGGATCTATTGTTGTCTTGTCTATTTGACCCTGACATCAATGACTTGATGCAATTGTACTAGAATGTTGCATTTTGGATTGTTCTATATGTATTGAAGTGCCTCTATAATATTTGAAGAATCCAGCAAAGGAGGAAATTATGGATACAAGAGTTATGTGTTGAAGATTGGATACAACATATCAAGATGTTGAAAGGGCTTATTCAAGACCAATATACCACACAAGACCAAAAGAATGGAAAGCCTTGTAGTCATGGGATAATTCCTACAAGTCAATATCTTAGATTGAAAGGTCAATTCTTTATCTATCCCAATCTAAGCTTAAAGGGTTGAAAAGAGAAAAAGATTGCAAAAAGCAAATAACACGAACAAAGGTGCACACTAGATAGGAACATTCTCACAATGTAATATTCAATAGAAGGATAAAACATAATGACATAATAGTTAACTCATAAGCATTGACAAGAATCATAATTTATATAACTTCTTATATTAGCTCATATGAAATCAATTAACCAATACATACAACACATCACCTCTAGAAACGTGTATAGAGGTCCCACTATATAACTAGGAGAAGGTTAAGATTAAGATCTTACATCATATTCAAAAACTCAATTGTACATTACCTGATTTGAGACTTACTTTACACATTAAGCTCAAAATCTTATCTACATAAATTTGCATCTAACCTATAATGAGGAACACAATCTAGTATCCCCAACCCACAATATTTTTTTTTCCTTGAAATAAGAATTTAAAATTATAGATTGACCAAGTAGAGAGTGACAACTTTGTGAATTCAGTGCCTGGAAGTCTCTTATTGTTGACCTTGAACTTTACTGCAAGGTCCATGGACACATGATCAATAAATTTTACCATGTAGTATTGTGCTTTGTAGCTATGGGTGAGTGAATTCCTCTACTATGGCACATAGGATGTGATAGATCCCCACCCAAACTAATTTGTAGCTAAATAATAGTTCATGTAGATCCCTTAAATGATCCATGAATGTGAAATGTGTACCTCCATGGAATAGTTCTAAGGATATATACAATAGAATTGACACATGTCTCACAAGTCATTGGGTGAACTCGATGGTGGAAAATCAAATAGCCCATGTTATTCCAAAGATATTGTCACTTTAGTTTTGATGAACTTCTAAGATTTTGCCACATGTCATTAGTTGTAACCTAACTAATGAACTCAAAAATGTTGATAACTGGTCCCACCAACATATTCTATATTATCACACCAACTAAATAAGAAACTAATAGCTAACATGCACCAATTTTGGAATTTATGATTGAGTCTCTATTGGCAATAATATAAAGCCTTTTGAGCCATTAGATCAAATCATTCTCATGATGATGTGCATTTGTTAACACTTGAGTTATTGCCAAGTGTGTACATGAAAATTGGAGCATAAAAGAATAAGTTAAACAATATAACATATCCTACCCACTATCTAATGCAACACTTAGATTAAGCATAAGGATTAGAAATTTTGATAAAAAAACATATAGTGTGCTCACCAATACCAAACCTTGTTACACCAAGCCATGGTGGTTATGCTCAAAATATGGTTGATTGATGATATGTGAGTGCATTTACCAGCAACATAAAGTTGCATATGAGGATTAGATATATTAATGGATTGGGTTGAGGCCAATTTATGGGACTTTGGCTAAAGGACTGGATGGGTGGGATCAAAAATAGAGATCAAGGGCTCAAATTGGTTGAGACCCTTGGAGGAGTGTGAAGAGGACAAGTTTCATCATATGGTTGGTGGATGGAGAGAGTTGCAAGATCAAAGGGGAATTAATGGTGGAGGATTCCCTTGGGAAGAGTCGATGGTGAGGATGAAAAGGGTGCTTGGGAGTACCCTAGGGGAATGGGCAAGTCCTTTGACCCATGTGGCATATTACCAAGGCTTAGTCACGTGTACAAAGGAGTCATGCCTTATGTACAAAGATCATACCTATGTACACATGTGTGTATGTGCATTATTTGAGGGAGGTTTGACTAGGATTAGGAATGTGCAAGTAGGGGGTTAGCAAGCAAATTAATTTTAACTCACTGATGAAAATTGGATGGAAAGAGGATTAAATTAATGTACATATTTGTTTAAATTTTGGAAAGGGGATGGGGAACTTATGTAAATAGATATTTGAATTTGTTTACCTAAGGTGGACTATAGAAGTAGTTTTCAATTAAGTGGTTCTAGGCTAGAAACATGATTGGGTGAATAGTGATGAATAATGACTTTATTAATTAAATAAAATATTACTTAATTAATAAGGGATTAAATTTAGATTATTAATTAGATAAATAGGGATTTATTCAATCAATTATAGAGGAAACGGTCAAGTTAATTAAGTAATTGATCACGTGTCAATGTCAAGTATCCTCTTTGAGATGGTGTTATGAAGTAGTGTCATTTCAAAAAAGAATAAAACTGGTTGGAAGTAAATGGTATTAAGGAATATGCCCTAGTCATTTGAAGGAGGAGTGACTAGGAGGAAGGATGGTAGGGATGATTTCCCTTTATGAGAATGTGTGGGTTCAAAGAACACGATTGTACTCTTGAAAGGATGGAAATATGCATGGGCAATGAGGAAAGAGGATGCAATATTAGGGATAGGTGATGAAAGAATTAAAAGGACAATGGAGGGGGATTAAATGAGTATTTATTTTGTGTTGTATTTAGTACTCTGGTATGTGCAAGATAATGGAGCTCCAAACTAGGCCCCTTACTGGCAATGAAAATTCAGAAAAATAGAGTTAGGAAACTTGACATAAAAATTTGAATAGGTTATTAACATAATTTGAAAAATATGTAAGAAAAAAACTTGTATCGAATTGAAAATGATATCAAACATGCTAATCTAAGAATCTAAACTAAGATCAAACATATTAATCTAAGATCTAATCCTACACATACGAAATGAAACTAAGCTATTTGAACATACATTAAAGAATCTACGATTACTAAATTGAATGTACAAAAGAAGCATAGTGTTACAATCCCATAGTGGAGTGTATCCATCTGATGTTGGGTTGTTCTTATCACCATGAAGCCTCCAAAGTTCGTGTGCAAAAGCTTGAGGAACGACTGCTTGATGTTGGTTGATCGAATAAATGAGGTTGAAGAAATAACAATGGTGGTTGTGAATGTCAGTAGTACTTCATTGTGCAAATGATATTGATTCTTCGATCCTCATTTATGAGGAAAGAGGTCTGTTATATAGAAAATGAGATTTGAAATGGATGATCAAAATCATGTTGAAGAATATCCAAATGAACGGTCGGAGTGTGTTGAGAGGATTTAGACATGAGAAGATTGTGCAAAGTTGATTGCATAGTTTAGGTGATTGAGAAATAGATTGGCTAGTCAGGGATTAGATTGATCAGTCAGGATTTAGATGGCTCGGTTAGGAAATTGATGGTTTAGTTAGAAAATTGATTGATTAGTTAACAACTTAGATTGCTCAGTTAGCAATTTAGATTGATTAGTTAGCAACTCAGATTGCTCAGTCAACAATCATAATTTGCTTAATCAAAAAGTGGGTGAGGAATATGAATTGATTGATTTAATTAATTAATTCCTTTTTGGAGTTGAACATACAAATCAAGTTTGACTTTTGCAAATAAAGTTGCATTAGTTTGATTTGATTTTTGATAATTGATTTGAATAGTTTGATTTAATTATTCAAATTTTGAAGGGAAAGAGTTGTAATTAAATTATTATGATTTAATAATTTAATCAACTTAGAGGAATTTAAGGTGATTTAGTGACAAAATTAAATAATTAGCATTATTTAATCAATGAAGACGAAATGAAGTGAGAATAGGACTTTATTAAATAAATGTGATTTATTTAATTGGTTGAAATGATGAAACATGAATTAATCAAATAATGTTCTTTTATTTAATCAATAGCAAAATTAAGGATTTTAGGACTTTATTAAATAAATGAAATTTATTTAATTTATCATAAATGATGAAAAAGTGAATTAATTAAATAATGTTGTATTATTCAATTAATAGAGGAATTAGGATTTTTGATGTCGTTTGATGTGGTGTGATGTTGTGAGATGTTTCAGAATGTTACAGGATGATTTTGAGACGTTCTGAGACATTACAAGATGATTTTGAGATGTTGTTGGACGATTCCAAGATGTTTTGCGATATTACAGGATGATTCTGAGATGTTGCAGGATGATTTTGAGATGTTTCGAGACATCATAGGATTCCAAGATGTTCTGAGACAAAACAAGATGATTCTAGGATGTTTCGAGTCATTTCAGGATGATTCTAAGATGTTACAGGATGTTCTAAGATGATTCTGAGTCATTTCAAAATGTTATGAGATGTTCTGAGATGATGTTCAATGTTTTTTGATGTTCTTTGATGTTGTTAAGGGTGTGTGATAGGTGTTAAGTCAATTTTACATGTCTACATTTTGCCCCTCTTTGATACAAAGTATTGGTTGCTTTGTTTCAAAGGTTTTGTTTTTAAGATCGAGTTTTTGAAGAAACTTAAGCCCTACTGTGCTTCGATGTTCAGTAGAATGATGGTAGGACTTTGTACTGCCTCCTCGAGAGGTTGAACAACAAGCTTTGAGGTTAGGCTCTTGACACTATTGTATTTCAATTTTGATGTTTTCAGATGAAATATTATATTAATAGGTGCTTTGTTTCTCCTTCCGATGTTTCCTAGAGCTTCTAATTTGAAAGTAGGAAGGTTCCAGGTAAGTGATATTAGGGTTTCCTAGATGAAATTAAGGTTTTCTTGAGGTGTAATATAGGCAAATAGTCTTCAAATTGGCTCATTTGTGCTTTGATCCTTTTGTTAATTCTTGTCTCTGGATTTCCCATTTTGTCAGTTGTTGAGAAACAATGCTGAGATTTGAGGGTGCCCCACATTGTTCTGAGCTTTTTTGGTACTTTGGATGGCCTTCAAGCATCAGTGGCTTGGTATATACCTTCTCGCTTTTCACTTTCGTCATGTTTTGTTCTCGTTATGTGTGTACTAAGTTCTTAAAGTCAATAGCGTAGTTTTTGTGATTCTTGTGCACTTGCATCATTTTTCATGCATTTTCCTTGTCAGAATCTCTCACTTGACTTAAAACTATGCACTTGATTGATAATCGTGCCCTTGTTTTATGCACTTGACCTAAAATTGTATACTTCACTTAAAATTGTGCCCTTGATCAGGAACTTCGCCCTTGACTGAAACCTGTGCCCTTATTTCTTTACTCTTTACCTAAAACTGTGCACTTGACTTAAAATTGTGCCCATGTTTGCTCGCCCTTGACCTAAAACTGTGCACTTTCCTAAAAATCTCACACTTTCTTGGTGTTTTATGAGCATTTGCTCAAGAACCTAGCATTTGACTTCTTTTATTTTTGCTTTTAACATATGTTTTAAACCCTAGCATGTGTTTGTTTTTCATCCTAAATGTCATTTGTCATCGTTCTCATGTCATTTTTTGTTGGTTTATATGTTTAGAGTGAAACCCTAACATCCTAGTTTAGAATGATTGCAAGTGAGTCTTAGAGCACTTATGCCGAGAGAGATGTCCTCCACACCTTTTTGATCTAATTGCTCGGTTTGGTGTGTTGGAGTGGGAGTTCCTTGATGTCATGGGATTACATCACATTTGTTACATGCCTCCTATTAGGACTCGTACAGCTATGATGACTGCACTCATGGAGAGGTGGCATTCTGAGACATCCTCCTTGCATTTGCCTTAAGGGGAGGCTACTATTACTCTTGAGGATGTTTGGAGGATACTTCACCTTCCCATTCATGGTGAGTTGGTTACTTACCATATTTGATGAGGTACCCGCACTATGCAGCATATGTTAGGTGTTGCACACTTGGATGTGTGCTAGTCAGAGGTTGATCTATCTGGGTTTTCTTATAGTGCAAATTCTATTATACTTATCCTATGTGATCGTATATCAAGATTAGTTGTTCTTGATAGGCGACGTCGGTAATTTTTTGTGGGTTGGGGTACATTTATCGAGAGTATACTAGAACATGGGATGAGGTATGCCTGGGGTGCTTTTTTGATTTCTCATCTTTACTAAGATATGCACGAGGTGGTGTATCGGGGCAGGAAATCTATTTCCCCAAGTGTTTCACTTTTGCATGTTTGGGCATGGGAGCATATTGCAGTGCCTCATCCAGACAGAATACAAGATCGTTCTCTGAATGATCCATACTCTTATTATTATGGGGATTTTATGCATTACACCTTACTTGGGGACCTTCCTTATTGGTGTTGTGTGTTTGATGAGATACCCAATTTTGTGTGGAGACCTTATATGGGCTGTGAGGTTTGGCCAAAGGATGTGATCATCTTGTTTATTATCGATAGACTCGTTAGTTGATTGGTCGTTTTCCTTTTGTGATAGAGCATTATCTACCAGACTGAGTCTGTCACTAGTTCAGAGAGAGACAAGGGTAGGTTCCTGATGCGTACGAGGCTTGGTTTAATTGGACTACTCAGGAGGTCCGTGTATGGAGTCTCTAGGTGAATATAGATACTATTGTTGCTAATTTCATAGCACTTGCCCCAGTTGGTTGGGGTTGGCCGATTGGTTTGACAGATCCAAGTACTACTCATGATTATGATGAGTGGTGGGTATCGACCTCCTACAATGATTTCAATAACTAAGCCTTTACAACCATTCTTCAAAGACTGAAAATCTAACCTAAATAGCCATCTTAACCATTATGAAGGTGTATTTAAATTGTCAACCCAGGGACATGAACTTGAAATGGGTCATCACAGTATGTGCACTAGGAACTCAAAGTAGTCATCTTAATTCTACAACTAAGAGACTTAATACTGAAAGTAAATTACATGGAAGGAAACAAATTAAATACTGAACATTACTCAATAATTAAGCTTAAACTGAACATGCATGACAGAAATGAAAATCTAAGCAGCAAACAAGAAAAAATTCTCTGCCTGCTTTGGTTGCAGGAACAGTCAGAATGGAATTCTAGTGGCTGCAGGAACAGTCGGTGCCAAATTCTTAACTAAGGACTAAACAAAAGCTAATACTAATCTAACTAAACTAAAGGAACGAATTACTCACCAATTGGGCCCCCTTGGATGAGTATCCTCTAAAACTAATACAAACTTAGATACTCAACTCAGAATCTCATTTTCATTCATTAGAAAGTGCAAATACAAAAATATGTATGATTATCAAATTGTATAATAGCTTGGTGATAAACTCCTGAAGAAGGAGGATCCAAACCTTATTTATCAACTAAACGGGGCGGTCAACTCCCGCAAACTAAGAGGACACCACTTAGGGAAAGCAAAGAAGAGAGTGGAAGAGCGGTTACACATGCAGGGGAATCCATTCAGGCATGCATGTCCAAACATGGACTTGACCACTGCAATAACGCCTGCATTGCTCAATGTCATTAAAGATCAGCATAAGGCGGTTACATGCAATTGACATGGGAATCTCCTATCATTGTCCTCAGTTTGACCTTCGCGCGTTTCCTCTGTGTGACCAGTTGGCGGCTGCGTTTCTCAACTTAACATTCTCAATCATGTCTACATGGCAATGTCAATACACATAATAATTGCATAGTTATAACCACCTTAAAGAACATTCATTAACCACATGCAAGATTAATATAGATAGTCCACATAATAGGTTAATATCATTAAAATTGGCAGAAATGGAATTAAACCCAAATGTCTTCTGGTTTGAGAGAAACTATATAAAAGTATCAGCATGTAATATCAAAGTCCATGGTAACTTCAAAAAATAAACTATAGATTCTACCCATAACTAGACCAAAAACTAGACTCATCACTCCCCCCAACCAAACATTTTGTTGGTCCTCCAGTAGGGGAAGAGTTATGCTTCTGATTGGTCAAGGCTTTGAAATCTACAACTGATAACTATCCAATATCAGTATCTATTGTGGGCGAATCAAGGTTCCAGTAGAATCCTCCCAACCTGTCAAGTATCCTCCATCTTTGATGTTCCTCAGCAATGTCATATCTGTGGAACCTAAAATTTGGTACATGCCTCATGAGGATAGGCGGTTGAAAAGTCAAGGGAAGCCAGTCTCGTCCCTTTGCTCTTCCAATCTGAATGTACCTTTCAATTATTTTTACTGCAGCAACATAGTTGTGGATGGAATTTGGTTCATCTTGCTTCAACTCATCAGTTAATGTGTTCCATCTTTGGGATAAGTATCCTCTCATAGTGTCCTCTTTTGTTGTTTTTTTCACCTCATACTCACTATAAACTATCTCAATCCAAGGAATAATCATGTTAACATAGCTCGGTTTGAAAAGCATTCTATTCTAGTCTATGTAAATGCCTTTGGGGTTCCTTGATTCAACTCTGATGGCCAGGGGAATATTGGATTCCTTCCCCTTATAAGCATCGTATTGTTCACCCCAGCTAATCTCATTTTGTACCCAAGACATGAATGCTCTCAATTGGATGTCCCCCACATAAAGTAGTGGGTTCCAATCTTGGTCTTTAGTTACAGTAAAGTTGTGTAAATAAAATTCACATAATAAATTTTTCATCTCAGGGGAGACAATTCTATAAGCATTGAAAAATTCTCTAGGAGTTTCAATAGAGGGGTTCAAATCTGAGATGATTCTTGATAATTTAAAGGAGAGATATTTCTCTTTCAGGTGTAGAGCATAAACCCTTGGAGGGATTCTACATTCTAGGATTTGTGGCACCAAGGTTGCAATGCCGCTCACCCTCTCCTTCAAAAAGACAATATCTTCATTCTTTTCCTCAATAATCTCATCCCTCTCTTGGATTTCCTTTTTCCATTCCTCCTCTCTTCTTTGTATCTCTTTCTACAAATTCAAAATTGTT
>VCHN02003252.1:0-14610 GCA_007115665.2 Sequoiadendron giganteum
TGTAGTGCCAACTACTGTAGGTCGTAATTGACTGTAGTTGTGAGATTTTTATGTTTTACCATGTCCAACATATATTGTATAATTATGCCGAAGGCGTCCCCACACTTAACATTTTCACCCCATTTCATATCTACGATGCAAAATGGTGGAGACCCAATCGCCTGTGATGGAATGCATCATAGTCGTTTGTCATTTTCGTTGGCTATTTTCCCCGCTCCTGCAAACTCTTCGTCGCTGGTATTTACCTTTCATTTCTCCATCTAGCAAGGGTGAAACTGTAGCAATAGAGCAACTATTGCAGAAGGAAATATCTGAGATAAAAATCACAATAGTTATTGCAGAAGGAAATATCTCCATCTTTACAGCACGACACATTTCGAGGTCAGTCAAATGGCTGAAACCTAAAATTGTTTTCATTGCAATATTAGAACTCTTAGAATTGATTTAAGCTGTTCGGAGAAACTGATTTCCTCTTTTTCTACAAAATAACCGCCGTGGTAGGGTTTGCGCTTCTTCCTACTGGACTATTGGACTTGCTTATCTATTGGACTAGACAAGGCTTTATCTACCAATGGAGTGGGTCATAGGTATGGTCCTGGGAACTCTACCACTGGGTTTTTTCAGCAATGCCTGTTTATTAATTGCTCTCCTGTAATTGCTTTGTTTATTACTGTCTACATCATTGTGCCTTTTGTATAATTGACAAAGGTCCACATCATTGTTTTGAAATGTAGAGCGAACTACGCTGGGGCATTCTTGTATGGTACACTCGATGCACCAAGTCATCTTTTCGAAAGGAGTCTTTCAATAAGCACGTGCATTGTATGTTCTATTTGATGTGGCAAATCATCTATCTGAGATAATTTGAATAGATATGGGAATGGGAATTTCTTGAATGGTATGTTTGTAGAATGCAAACTATCCATTTGTAGGGAATTATTTAACAAATATGGCAATGAACATTGTTGTATGGTATATTTATTTCAGTTACCATTTACAAAGGTTTCATTTAAGAAACAAATAAGCCATCAATGATTTGGTCACCAGGCCTCTTGCTTCATTAGGCCACCAATGGGAGGAACCTATGTGGTGTTGAGTATCTGTATCCGAACCCATGGAATTTACTGTGTGAAATTTGGGGTCAACAAGCCTTGCAGAGGGTGATCTTAAGATTCTTGTTTGATAAATGTTCAATATTTATGTACCCTGAAAACAAGTAATTTAAAAATTCTTGTTTGATAAATGTTCAATATTTATGTATCCTGAAAACAAGTAATCTAAAGAGATCAAATCATAATCTGAACAGGCCTTGGTATAGTTTATCTTCCACTTTTGTAATTTGTTTGTTTAATATTCTCTCATTTTATGCATATTGTCTTTTGATGTAAATTTCATTTAACTGACCAGAGTAGCATAGGCATTGATAACATGTATTGAGTAATACTACAACATAAATGATGTAACATTAAATAATCCTCAGAATCATTATAGGGACATTGGGGATTAAATTTTTACTTGGAGATAGAAAGCAATAAAAATAAATAATCTGATGACCATAATCATGGTTGACTTCAAAAGGGAGCTCTCAGAGACTCAAAATAAAACTAATGCAACAGTTCAAATTTTAATAAACTCATGTCAAAAGAGTAGAAAGGATATTTGGCAGATTACTGAACTGGATCAGCTTGATACATCCCTTCAAGAAGTTATTTTGGCTCTTGCTGAATAGCTATTACCACTCCGATATATGGGATAGCAAAAATGCTCTTGAATGTTAAGTCTTATAGAGAAGAGTAGATTTATGACGATTGAATAGAAGAGGTAAATCTTAATGTTTTGAGAGATAATTATTATAATATTTATTCTAGTCTTTTTAGGTAATGACAAGTTGAATTGTTGATCAATGTAAAAGGATTCTTAGATTGCAACAGTTCAAATTTTAATAATAACTCTTGTCAAAAGAGTAGAAAGGATTAGAATTTTGTCAGTCTATTTTTGGGATTGCATAAGGTGTTTATATATTCTAGCTTGATCAAGATTATTTTGTTTGCAAAATACCAATCACAGGAAAAAGCCTGGCTATTTAATTTAAGTTAACTATTTAATTTTATCATTGGCATGCTTTTGCTGCTTGGTGAACATACTAATTTTATTGAAAAATAGGGGACAAGACACATGAAAACATAACTTTGATAAATAATTGAAAGATTCCTCATGTACCAGCTCCATGTTATGTATCAATTTGGGATGTTCAAGTGAAGAGTTGTTTGGTTTTTCCCAACTTTATCTGTTCTGTAGTACGTATACAAACCTTAGAATGACCATCGATTTCTTAAGGGCATGGGCATTGAACAGTGGGTTTGTTTTGAAATGTAGAGCGAACTAGGTTGGGGCATTCTTGTATGGTACACTCGATGCAGCAAGTCGTCTTTTCGAAAGGAGTCTTTCAATAAGCACGTGCATTGTATGTTCTATTTGATGTGGCAATGAACATTCTTGTATGATATATTTAATTCAATTACCATTTACAAAGGTTTCATTCAAGAAACAAACAAGCCATCAACGATTTGGTCACCAGGCCTCTTGCTTCATTAGGTCACCAATGGGAGGAACCTATGTGGTGATGATTATCTGTGAAGATCCCCGTGGACGAGGAGAAAATAAAGAGAAAACTATGGCATAGGGAGGTGGATATCGTTGCTCACTACATTGACAAGGAATGAGAGAATCAACCCATGGGTATTTCACCTTTCTTGCTTCTTTCTGGCTTTCCATGGATTTTACTGGTAATAGTTTAGGTTTTCTTTACTCCCATTAAAATCATGGGTTTACGCTTTAATTAGGCTAGTGGTCCAATTATAGTGGATAGTGGGAGATAAACATCTAATCTTATATTCATTCAGAAAATTTTAATGTATTGTTGGATATTTTTCCTTCCATTAAAGTGACGGGCTTATGCCTTAAGTTTCATCAAGGTTAGGGTTAATAGTATTGGTGTGAGGGTTCTTTGATCTGTTTTATGAAGATTTACTGATAGGATTCAAGAGGAAAGTGGTGATAAAACCTCATTTAGTATTTTATAGATTCCTCATGTAGACCAGCTCCATGTTATGTATCAATTTGGGATGTTCAAGTGAAGAATCATTTGGGTTTTCCCAACTTTAACTATTCTGGAGTACCTATACAAACCTTAGAATGACCATCGATTTCTTAAGGGCATTGGCCATTGAACAGTGGGTTTGTTTTGAAATGTAGAGCGAACTAGGCTGGGGCATTCTTGTATGGTACAGTTGATGCACCAAGTCATCTTTTCGAAAGGAGTCTTTCAATAAGCACGTGCATTGTATGTTTTATTTGATGTGGCAAATCATCTACTTGAGATAATTTTAATGTTCTTTTGAAGTAATAGAACATTCAAATGAAATTTGTAATTTTTCTGATCTTGCCAAATTAATACCATGCTACTATAATAAATGTGTCTTGATCATGAATGCCCCATAATTTCCTTCCTTTTTATTTTTACATTGTAATAAACAATTATATCAACATGATGAACAGGGAAAGAAAAAATAATAATTTGAACAGGCCTGGCTATAGTTTATCTTCAAATTCTGTAATTTGTTTGTATGTCTCTCCATTTACTTTGCAATATTCTTGCATTAATTCAATGCAATCCATTATCAAGAAATTTACTGTTTTGTTGTGAATTAGACATTATTAATCATCCATGTCGGAAAAGTTTTCAAAGCATCTTCTTTGTGCAGCTCTTGTTGGTGGTTATTCAACTTTATAGATTTCTGTCTCTATAAACTACATACTGTTGGAGGTCTCTTTCACTTTTCTCACTGTGCTTGTACCTGAAATTATGTGATGTGGGATTCATTTAATAGTATAATACTCTTGTATATTTCTAACATATCTGTGTTGAAGACATCTGACAATTTCTTGAGCTAGAAAATGTTGATTTTCTTAACATTGTAGTTCTCAATAATCAATCTATAATCTATAACCATATTCTAAGTTGAATATGGTTCTGAATGTGTGGGATCAATAGAGGATTATCTATAGGCTTATAGCTATTTCAGCCAACCTTATTGTGTTCTAGAATTAAGTCAAACTGATTCGAAAACTAGGGTTCAATAAGTTTAAAAACCAAGTGTAGACAGATTGATTATTCTTATTCTAATATATAAAAATACTTTGACAAAACTTTGCTTTTCATTTGAGAAAGTATTCCTATTATGCAATTGAACTTTCATCCACTTTTTGGCTCCATTTGTTCTTTTGTGTTTTT
Source organism: Sequoiadendron giganteum (assembly GCA_007115665.2). NCBI lineage: Eukaryota > Viridiplantae > Streptophyta > Pinopsida > Cupressales > Cupressaceae > Sequoiadendron > Sequoiadendron giganteum. Next base: position 4,295 of record VCHN02003252.1, read on the forward strand.
ATTTTCTTTTTCTTATTCAGGGGAAAGCGTGTTTTAGAGGTAATAGTTATTTCCTCCTTTAAAATAGTCCCCTTTTCTATTTACTTAGTTGGGGAAAGACTAATTGATCTGACCATGCCTTTCAGTTTCCTGTGAACTGGGTTTTTTAAGGACTCTTTATGATGCTAATCTAGAATAACAGTCCCTGTTGTCTCCCATATGTACTGAAGCTTGAAGATATTAAGCAAATCTAGTTTTAGTGTAGAGAAAAATAATTACCTTCACTCTCCGAGAGACACTATTCATTTTAAGTTTTTAACTAAAATTCAACTTATTATTCTCTCCCAAAAATGCAAACCGTACAAAGAATCATTTAACAAGATTAACTAAAAAGTAACCTCATCTAGAAGTTAAATTAGATTTCATTTGTTAAATGGCCGTAGGATTCTGATTAAGTCATATTCATCCTTAGGAATCACAATTTACAGCTCTTCACCATAGATGTTCTGATTTTCTGTCCAAACTTCTCTCCAATGCCCATAAAAATCTGTCTTGGGTCACTACCAACTGTGTCAACTAATTTTGAAATTTGTATCAAGGCTTCTAGAATTCTAATTGAAAATACTACTTGTCAGTACTACCAAAAATAAATCCACCTAATATTCTGTGAGACATGTAAACCCCACTGTTTCAGAATGATATTAGCCAAATCTTTATGTTTGTAATCTATTTACTATAAAATTAATGGTAATCTTTCAGTTTTTTTCTTACAATATAGTGCTGGGGAGAAAATTTTGCATTTATTGCTCTAAAACCCTGATATTTGTAGATCTATTTTTTCCCTGGCTGTGAATAGATGGAAGCAATAGGAAGTGTAGTTTTGGAATGCAGCATATTATTGACAAATGCAGTGCAAAATACCTCCAAAGGATCTGTTATTATTTGAGTACAAATTTTTAGTAATTGTACACTAATTAATTAAAAAAACTTAGTGCTTTTGAATATTTGAATTAAATGTCAGTCTATTGAAAGTAAATGTAATAATTTTGTTATTAAGAATTTGTTTGGGATTAGGATTACTAAATATGTATGTTCCATGTTGTTTTTGGGGTGGGGGTGGATCCCTATTTGCTTCTTCACGTACAAACTTTTATAATTTAAGTGTGAAATGAAATTTATGTTTACTTGGTAATTTTTTACTTTTTCGTTTTTGTTTCAGCAAAACCTCTCAATTCCAATATACTTAGACCCACTTTTTGTTTATTGTGAATAGATTGAAACAACAACTGTCAGCAGATTGGTTTTGGTTTGTCTTACTTTTAAGCGACTTCTGCCCATTTTATCTCTTCTGCATCATTGGCAGCAGGACACCGGTAAGTCACTTACCACATCATTCTATGTTGTGTTGTATTCCTTTCTAAACACTTTTGTTGTTACCTATCAAATTAGTAGATTTTTAGATTCCTATTTGCTTTTCCACATTCATATTTCCAGAACTTTTGAAATGAATTTTTTGTTTACTTTAGAATACAAAAAACATAGTGGAGACCTAGATTATTTCTTAAAAACACATCATATTGATAGAAATTAATGAAATCAAAGAAATATAAAGTGTTCTATTTCTTTCTAAACACTTCTGTTGTTATCTATCAAATTAACAAATTTTAAAAATATTGAAATGAATTTCATATGTAACACATATGTTACATTTCTTTGCCTGTTTTCATATGTGATATTGATTGAAATGTTTGTTTTAAGCCTTGTTTTTAGAGTGAAACATATAATACTCCCTACTTCTAAATTGTTAATTCCTTTAGAATTAAATAGCATGTTTCGGGCATTCGTTTACATGCTTACCTGTATATGTTTTACTCCAACTTATACATATATTTCATCCACTCATGCCAGGTCATGGCTACACATTTAGCTACTCCTATGCAACCAAGCCTTTCCATTACAGTGCATCCATCACAAGCAGTTTCAGAGTCATCGTCTACTATTAATAAGCCAGACTCATTTCACACAACCATTCAACATCTTTCTGCAACTATAACTAATAGTTGCCACGACATCGTTGACATACTCAAACTTGCAAGCTAGATAGAAAGTCCTATTGAAGATTTCGATGTCGAGATGCTTCAAGCCTCGGTCTCAACTTACCAATCTAGCTATGCAAAATTAGAGGGTTTGTGCAATTTCATAAGGGAGCTAAAGTATGATCAACACTATAATACTGTTGCAGCTCCTACGATAATCGCTGCATTCCAAAGTTACCTTGACAACTTTTAGTTCATTATAAGTTTTAAAATTTTGGGCCTATACTATGCCTACTTATGGCTACAATGTAATGAAACAATATAGCAATCTATACTCGTATCTATTATGCTCTTCCAATATAAGTTTTGTAAATACTGTTTTCAACACAAAGTGTTGCAAATTTTCCCTGTACTATTTTTCCCCAAAAGGGCTCCAATATTACAAATATATTTGTTTACCGTTCACATAGATAGTGTGATTTCAAATTTCATTGATTGAAATGAATGTTCAATAAATACTTAAAATACTTGTTTCCATAAGAAATTTTTAGGTCTTTTATAAATCTTAAAAACTAAACACACAATACTTCGACATATATTGTTTTTAAACATAACACTTGGAATACGTCTTGTACTATATAGCTTGCATAAAGTTTAACCCATTCATAAACCATTGGTTTTTTAAACGTGTAGATAAACTATTTGACAATATATTATCAATTGTACGATTCCCTTCTTTACCTTGCAATTGTGGTTTCCCCTATTAATATCGCTCATACAATTAAGCATCACCTTTATTTTACGTGTCATAAAACCCAATTCTAACACTCACAACTACGTTGCAGGCACAAAGCTTCAACTACCTTTCACCTTCTCGATGGCAACTTTGATTGCAAATGTCGTTGAAGATATTCTTGCAGGCATGTTTGATCTTGACCCTTCATTATAGGTCACGTCCATAAACACAATACAACATGCTCATTCAATAGATGTTAAGTACCGGGTTGAACTCTTTGATGGTTTCCATACCCATCCTACTTTGCTTCCTACCTAGTTCAACAATCTTGTTGTCGAAAAAGCGATGGTCATTGGGTCTATTATCCACCTTACAAAATATACATCCAAAGTTTTTGACAAATACACGTACGTCCAACCTTACTCTATTTTTTAATATTGCTTTCATTCACTTATGTGATGTTCCTAAATCATTTATATCATTAAATTGCAGGGCTATAATTATCAATAGTCTTGAAATGGTATCAAATAAAGCACCACTTGTTGGCACTCCAACTCCTCTTTTACAAGCAACAAGTCATTTGCCATCTACTAGCTCCCAAGGACAGTTTGGATTACAATAGGATGCAATATCTACCTAAGAACCAACCATACCCACTTTTGAGATACTTCCCATCAAATCTTTAACCCCATACTATAAGCGTTGGTCCATTGAGGGTAGAGTATTAACAAAGAGTCCAATCCATGAGTTTCACAATGCTAACCGAGAAGGAAAAGTTTTGGTTTTGACTTCCTTGACAAAGAAGGCATTGACATACATGTCACATGCTTCAATGAACTTGTTGTTAAATTCTATAATGTTGTGCACTCTAATTGTGTATACATTATTTGTAATGGTTGCATACAAGTTGCTAATAAAAAATATAGTAGCTCAACGAACCCATTTGAAATTTTCCTACACAAATCATCAACAATTACTCCTTCACCATGTGTAGACTCTACAATCCCCATGCATAGCTCGCATATCAAAAGCATAGATTCCCTACTATCACTACCTATTAATTCCATTGTTGATGTTCTCAGCATACTTTTGTCTATCTCCCTTGCATCAACAATCCGTAAGAGAGATGGCATTGAAACAGTAAAGTGCACTGCAACAATCACAGACATGTCATGCTTGAGAATTGATGTTACACTTTGGGGTCGTCATTGTGAATTTGAAGGTAAAGAAATATCTACTTTGTCTCTTCTACCAACCCCTCCCATTATCTTGATCAAATGTGGACTTATAACCTCCTGGTGTGGAAAAGCTCTTGATACCATATTTGCAACTACAATTGTCATAAATCCAAAACTGTTAGAAGCGTCTACGTTGCATGACTGGTATGCCACTGTAGGGAGTGAGACACCCTTACTTTCACTCTCAATAGATCATCTTTCTTCCAACAAGTTTGGAAATCCAAATGAGATTGCATCGATCAATAGTACAAACTATCCTGGAAAAGCAAATGTTTGTGTAAAAGAAAGCATATCAAAGGTCCACTTGGAAAACTTTTACTACCTCTCTTGTCCTCTTTTGGTAGGCAATAAGAAATGTAAGAAGAAGGTTGTACAAAAGATACCCAATAGCTTTCATTGCCCAAAGTGTTCTATTGATCTCCCTGGATGTGACTTTAGCTACATGGTCAAAGTGGACTTGGACGATGGCACAGGTTCTCTTGTTAAAGTTACTGCATTCGAGGGACCCACAAACAACTTGTTTGGAGTTTCCGTTGAAAATCTTCAACTTCTTATGACTGAACCTGATGCAACTAAACACGTACTAGATCAAGTTCTTGGGCACCAGTTTCTCTTTGAAGTGGCCATCACAATGAATTCTTTTGTTGGGAAAGAAGTACAAAGCTTTGTAATTACATCAATTAAACCTGTTTAAAGTTTGCAAGTGCCTCTTATTTTTGATAATACTATATAGTCATTGCTTATGTAGTGCAACTTTTGTTGTTGTCCATACCACCATATGTAATGATGTGTGCCTAAAATAACAAATGAATTGAATAAAAAGTCTTTTTTGATATGATAATGTTGTCTAATGCACATGTTTTGTAATATGATTATTACTTCATTGGTATTCTTGCTTATTTTAACTCACCTAACTTAAACGTGTTATTTCAATTTTCTCATTATCTAATGCATAATAATATTGCATTGGTTTGTTCCTCAACAACCACTACCATAGAAAACCAAGTTGAAAGTATGGAAGCACAACGGTCTCATCGTAACCATCTAAAACGATTATGGTACCATGCAAATAAGGATTCTATTAATAGACGAAGTAGAGAAAACCATCAAAGTAACCTTGCAAGCTCCTCCACACCCCCGCCTTGTCTTTCCAATTACCCTCCCCCAGTGCAACCCCCACCACCTCAAATGCAATCTACATTTCACCCTTGCTCTCCCTCCCAAAACCTCCATCCTCGACTATTTCCTCCAAACTATTACATTGCTAGAAATATTTTCCGCTCAAAGTTGGACAACCTATCAAACATATCAACATGCCAAGTATGCATGGAACAATATCCAGGAATAAGGATTAGGCCATTAAATGGTAGTAGTGCTTGTTCATGATGCATTTCTGAAAAAAATGGCAATCGCTTCTCATAGTGGAACAACATGGACCCTGGAGAGTAGCCTACTTGTTTATAGCACCTATCTCAGATTGAAGAAATGCTTATATCAAGAGTTAGCCTTGTTCTCCAAGTTACTTATGCAAGAGGGGGACAACTAAAATACAATGGCCATACTATTTGTTTTCCTCAAGATATTACAATAATTGCCAATTACTTTCCATGCCATATACATGACTTGGATATACTAAAAATATTGACTCCCAACATTACAATTTCTATGTTTGCAGAGCACATGTTCACGAGGCTTTGCAATATAAGATCCGTTATGACCCCTACTACAAAGATGTCCAATTAGATGAGACCTCACTCTTATCCTTGCCTATTGCCTCCACTGACATCTCTGAGCTTCTAAATGCAATAGTATCAACTTCAGACCCCCTTGATTTTGGCTTCATGGAGATGGATAATATAACCGAAGAACACTTGCAAGAGAATGCGGAAGCAACAACTTCATTTGTCGCAAACCTGCCCCCTGCACGTACTGAAGTGCAAGAATTGTGATCCCTATTGCAGTTAGGGGAGGGACGACCAACTCCTACTATTGATTGGCCACCAATTTCTCTTACACCTCTCAATGAATACACCACTGAAGGCTTGTTTGTTATGGCATTCCCGACATTGTTTCCAAAAGGTAGAGCTGCATTCAATCAACAAAGTATGAAAGAGGTCTAGCTACATGAATATGCTCTCCATCTTCTTCGATACCATGATAATAGATTCGACCAACACCCACGATTTAGATACTTCATACTTAATATTCTTATGCATCAATGTAGCCAGGCCATAGCTTCCGTATTTGTTCAAAAACACTTCGAAAGTAGACTGCCAACAACAATATTTGACTTGTGCCAAAGACTCAAGGACCTCCCCGATGAACATCTTGCAGACGAGGTTATGCGGTTCGGCTCAAAAATTCGTGGTACCCACCCCTTCTGGACTCTTTGCAAGGGGGAGCTATTAGACATGGTTATTCAAGTTGGTTGTCCAACTTTATTCTTCACCCTTAGTGCAACAGATACTAAATGGCCAGATTTACACAATGCCATGCCATCAACCTCACCTACAAATCCTTCAGCAGCTACTCGGTGGAGAATCCAAAATATAGTGCAAAACCCACACCTCTGTGCACTTTACATGCATCACCAATTTACTGCATTTCGTGAGGAGGTTTTGGAAAAGATTCTTTGCACAAATGACTACTGGTACAGGTAAATTCACTCCACAATATTTTATGTTTACGTCTTTCATTCACCATTTGCTTACTAATATTTTTTGTTTCTAGGTATGAACGGCATCACCATGGATCTACACATGTCCACGGTTTCCTTTGGCTCAAAGACGCACCCGATATTGCTAGATTGCAATGGAATAACCTTCAATCAGTACATCAAGCAATCGACTACATTGACAACTATATCTCTGCTTGGAACCCACATCCCAACCAAAGCTCAATTGCAACAGTTCCAAGGTTCTCCTTAAACAACCCCTGCCTAATGGATACAAGAATGATTATGTTGTCCACCCCTTCAGATGACTACAATGAATTGCTCAATTGTGTTCAACGCCATACACATTGTACCTTGCAAACATGCTTACGGAGAAAAGGAGGTACCGTTGAATAACACTATAAAGCCCCTTGGACCATGCAAAATAATTCAACACTCTCAAATGAGAGTGGGCAGCCAAAGCACACCCCTCCTTGTAATGATGACTGAGTTAATATTCACAACCCCACTATCCTCTCCATTTGGCGTGCAAATGTAGATTGCCAACCCGTTCTCTCAATAGATGCAGTGCTCAAGTATATCGCAAAATATGCAGCTAAAGCAGAAACCAAATCCGAAACATACCATGCAATGCTTTCTCGTATTTCAACAACTTTTGATCTTGACAAGCCAACACCAATAGCTTTTAGGAAAATTCTTGTTGACAACCTTGTGGATCGCGATATTAGTGCTCAAGAGATTTTCCACCTTCTCTTAAAACTACCACTCTTCTTGTGTAGCCGAACATTCATTTCTTTAAATGTCAACCAAAAAAACTATCAACGCATTCCACTCTCAGGCGCATGTACATCACCACACACAAACTACATTGATGCATACATGGCTCATCATATTAGTCTGGAGGCAATGCAACTGATAGAGGTGACTCAAAAATGGAGCTTTAGAACAACACGTAAAGTGAACCAATGGAAAGAGCGCTCCTCTAAAGCAGTTATTCGAGTCTCCCCTCGCTTCACAAGCATTCCCTCTAAAGACGACCCAAGATTCCATGACTTTTGCTGGAGTGAATTGGTTCTCTACAAACCTTTTCATAACATTGCAATTGACCTTGGTTCCACACCAGTTCAAATTTTGGCACAATGGGATAGGATGGCATGCACTTACCATCCATGGCATGCTCGACGCAGTCAACCAAATACAACCTCTAATACAAAACCTAACTCTCTAACAGACGATGCAAAACCCCCACATCAATGCAACCAATCTGAGTGGCAAGTCTTGTCAAGTGTTCGCCCAGGCCATCCACTCCAATTGGATGCGCTTGACATTCTAGGTAGCCATGAATTAGACCTTAACCATGACTAGAATACTCATTCCATAAATCCAATAGAACTCAATGTAGCATCCAACTTCGTAGACTCAAACCGCATAAGATATCAAGTCCCCGTTCCGCCCTTTGTAAATACCCAACACAACCTTTCATTAGAACAAAAGAAAACACTGGATTTAGTGTTGTCACACCTATCCTCCATTAGTTACCAGCCACCACTCAAAATTATAGTTCAAGGAACTGCAGGAACTGGAAAATCACACCTAATTAAACAACTCAGGTATGCACTAGATTCTTTCGCTCCAAATGGGAAAACATCACTACTACTTCTCGCACCAACAGGTGTTGCAGCATTCAACATTGGAGCATCAACTATTCATTCAGCACTGCGCATCCCCATCAAAGAGTTTGCTCCCTTGTAGGGCCAAACACTAGCAAGCTTCCAAGAGAGATTGCACTTTGTTCGCTACATTTTAATAGATGAAATGAGCTTCATCGGTCCCAGATTACTTGAGCGAATCGACTATTTTACGCGAAGCTTTCCCAACAAACAACCAAAGCCCTTTTGGAGGCCGCTCAATAGTGCTTTTTGGAGACCTCGGTCAGCTACCACCGGTCAAAGACATTCTTATGTACTCTTCTACTTCCTATGGGGGCACACTATGGCATAGCTTCCAAACTGTTGTTACACTAAACAAGATATTTCGTCAAGCGGGAGAGGATCCCACTCAACTTCTATTATGTGATCTCTTATGCAATTTAAGAAAGGCTCAACCTACTATTGCAGATTGGCAACTATTAATGTCAAGGTCAAGCTCGAAACTATCACCTTCTGAACAAACTACTTTCGTATCATCCATACATCTTTATGCAACCAATGAAAAGGTTTGACTCCATAATAAATGTATGTTGTTGTCTCTAGCTCAGCCTGTTCCTATTGCCATTGCCACTGCTGAGCAAATAGGGAGCTCTTTCACCTCAAATCCAGATGATGACCAACTCCAACCTAAGATTCTACTTTCTGTCAACCAAAAGGTTATGTTATCTTGTAATCCATAGACGGATACTGGCCTTATTAATGAAGCTCTTGGCATAGTACAAAAAATAATCTACAAGGAGACTGATAAACCACCCCAACTCCCTTTCTTTGTTGTTGTTTGATTCCAAAATTACATTGGGCCTGCCTGGGATACAAACAATCCCAAAGATGTTCCTATTACCCCCATAACTCATGGTGGTTGACGACAAATCCCACTTAAAATGGCATGGGCATTAACCATCCACAAATCACAAGGGCTTACAGTTCAGATGGCCACCATTGACATCGGCAACATTGATCGACAGGGCTTGACATTCACGGCAATTTCTAGAGTCACTCATCTTTCTGGCCTTCGAATCCACCCGCCATTCACTTTTGAAAGATACACACGCATGCAACAAAGCCCATATGTTGCACATAGGATCCGCGAGGAAGCTCGACTGTCTAAACTATCAGCATCAACCATTTGAAATGGCCTGCTTCAATTCAGGTAACCAATAAGTACAAGTATGTTCACTTTAAACACAGTTTGAAGAGATTTCTTCTTTAACAACTACTCAAATGATAATATTTTTTATTAAGCAAAGCAAAACATTAGAAAATCCTGATAGAGTCAAAGACAACAAATACATAGAGCATCTCGTGAAGAATAGACAAGCACAACTGCTTAACTACAAAAGTATCTGCACTCTTCTTTCCAGTTTTTTATATTTTTGTACTATGCAAATCAAAACATTACAGAAGACTGATAGAGTTAAAGACCAGCCGATACATAGAGCAGCTTGTGAGGAATAGACATGTAGAATTGCTTAACTGCAAAAGTATCGATGACCATCAATGATAAAACTGTGTGACATTTTTTTTTCCTAAATTTAGGACAATATTTTTTGGTCTCCTTTGTATTATGTGTATATCTGTATTGTCAGATTTCCTCAGCATAGAGATAGTTAATGGAAGAAAGCCAACTATATACCTCTCAAGAGAGCATTCCATGTACAACTTGCCCAAATTAATATATTTTTTGTTCCAATTCTCATATATTTTCCTGCTATTGATATACTTTAGTTGTTGTAAATTATATTAATCTTTTTCCTCTACTGCAACCTCCTCTTATTACTCAATTACATTATTTCCTCATTATCTAAGCACTACAAACTAATGGACCACAGGTAACCTATTATTTCTTTGAAATACCAAAATTGAACATAATGTGAATTTAGCAATTACTGACCTGGTAAATGTTCTCTCCAATCCCTTTTAAAGGTATTCATTTATGTTTTCTCT
>VCHN02001233.1:0-24114 GCA_007115665.2 Sequoiadendron giganteum
AATTTTCCCTATATTTTATATATACATCCCTTTGCCATCCACAAAAGTGGCCTCAAAAAAATCCATCTTGGAAATACATCCCCTCGTCCCCTACCATCCCCATCTCGAAAACTTGGTGGAGCATAGCATTTTTCTACTCATAATCATTGTAACACAAACAAAATGTCCCTCGGTGATAGTTCTTAATTAAGTATTTTATGAATAAGCAATGTTAAGATAGATATGGGAGTTTTAAAGGGCACTTTGTGTGTCTTCATTGTCTATTTATCAAATAACCTATTCAAACGCTGGCAAAACTATTGATTCTTTGCCTAATGGAGTTGTAACTTGAAGACTAGTCAATCATGGCCAATAGAATGGTTTGCAATTCATCCCTATTGTACAAGTTTGAAAACTTTGGGCCTTCACTATCTTCTTCAATCACTTTTGACCAGGCTTGCATACCCACTTCTACTTTTTGTCACCAAACTTCCTCAATCCTTGACTTCTTTTGAGGATTATTATGCTTTAGATGATGATTTTGAGATAGGATACTTTGATCTTCCTCCACCTATTGAGCTGCCAACTCTTATATCTCTAACTACTCACAAAACACCACTTCATGGTGCCCACATTGTTCAAGCCACTATGACTCCACCTACTAAGGCAATTAGTGATGCATCACAATAGACATCATATCTTTCCTTCTTCACACGTAATTTGTGAGATTCTTATAACCACCAAAGGAAAGCTGATCATTTCACGTGAGTTCCAAAACCCAAATTTGTGTGCAACGCGACTCTTTTGTGAGCCTTCCACTAGCTTTGTTGTATGTGTTTTCTTTCATCCATTTAGTGAGGCACGTTTTCTGCATTTTGGATCTCAATTCACGTTGAGAAAATAGTTATTAAAAAAGACTTTGAATTTCTCTTTCCTTCCCCCACTACCCTAAGTTAAAATTCAAAGAGGATGTTAATGTGTAACATTTACACACATTATTATTTTAGATCGGTTCACCTAGGTAATTTAAGTTAGATTATTTGATTATGTGAATAAGTAATTTCTATGAGTATTCACCTTATGTAGTAGAACTAGAATTGAATGCTAATTAGCATCCCCTAGTCATCAGTCTACTTCAGTACCCATTTGAACGAACATATGATAAATTAGGTGATTGAGTTCACTAGACTCATCTTTATGAGTTAACATTCAATCACCTTCAATTAATGGGGCTAACTCTCAATCAAATTTGGTTAGGATTTCATACTACTTGACCTATAAAAAGCTAGTCATGTAGTACAATGTTAAGGCTAGAATCATTTAATATTATCATATTGTTAAATTGGCGAGAGTCTATTTTGAGTGGGTTTTATGTAACCACAAGGTCCTTGGGCAAATTCCATAGCTGATTTCAACACATGGTGACTTTCAAGTCTAAGTTGTGTTACTTTGTCAATTAAATGTGGGTTTTTCTGTCATATTTAGGTCTTGTGTCACTAGAAATATAACTACCAAATTGAATTTTCTTTTGAGTATAAAATGAGTCCCTTTCCTTGTCTTTATGAGTGAAAATTGCACTGAGGATGCCTAGGCATTTTATTGTTCTTTTAGTCACTTTTCCTCACTTCTTTACTAAGTGTACTTTCCTCTTTTTTTCCAGTCATTTTTGGTGTTTTTCGTCTATTAAACATTTAGCATGTCTCCACACTAGTTTACTCATCCTCCCAAAATCACATTGGCTTTACCAATTCTTCACAATACCCCTTTCCCAACCAAGATTTGTCTTATTAATGAAAAGCACATTTGGCACTCTCAACATGACTAAGGTGCTTTTGTCTTCTTGTTTTCACCTCCTCTCATCTTTGTTCATTTCACCCCTACTTAAAAAAATTACGAAAGAAAAAGCACATTTAGCATATGCTCAAACACCCATTTTGTGGAAGAAATTGAAGTTGAAAAGGCTCATAATTTGTGCCTTCTCCACTCAAGATAACTTTTGTCATACCTAGTGCACCCAACAAGCCAATTTGTCCAAGACAACAAAATTGTCTTAAATGCTTGTTCAAAATGCAAAAAATGTGCATAACATGACTTGGAGACAAAGGATTTTTGTTCTAAGATGCTCTAAACTTGCACCTTTTCCTTTGGCCTCTTCAATGTCTACAAATAACTTGTCCTTCCACTTTTTCTAGACATCTAAACCATAAATTTATTCCTTGCCTTTATATACATGCTAACTCTCTATTTTTCCTCACTTTGCATTCAAGCTTGCACTGTCTAACCTCTCTTATATATTCAAGACCATTGGTTAAAACCTAATTTGCAAGAAACAAGATTAGGGTTTATACTCACCAAAATGAAGGTAGGTTACAAGCTTTTGTAGCGAAGAAGAAAGAGTTGTCAGGATTTCAATTAATCAAAAAGATAGGATCTTCATTAAGTAATAGGGTTTTTGGAACTGTAGGAAACTTCAAGGTGGCATGAACCTCTAAAGGATATAGTTCTGCAAACAAGTTCTCTCAATCTGAAAATGGTGTTAGGGTTTATGCATGAAAGGATGGTTTTCACTTTCAAAAGAAAAGCAAGGGTTTCCTTGGTTTGAAAGACAACTATTTTGGCCGCTAGTAACTACATTCCTTTAGTTGTTCTCATCTCATGGATTTAGTTTGAAGGCAAGTAAGTTTCCACTACTCGCTTATAGGGATATTTTCCCAAGTTGGTCTCATTCAAAGCTCTAATACTCTCCATTAATCGTTTAGAATCTAAATTCCAAGCAATCACAAGTAAAATCTTTACGCCAGCTGAAAATTATATGTCTACAAATATGTATTCATAATTAAGTTTTGAACCCCCTTCCAATACACACAATGAATATTCCAGCTTTTGAGATACTAAAATTGATCATGTTGACTTGCAATAATTAGATCTGCCAAAGAGAATTAGGCATGGGAAAATAATGGTGAGGTCTTTTCAATAGTAGACTCGTGCCCACATTTGTGCTCTCTACTTTAGCCAATGTAATGCCCCTAATCCTAGGTATTAGGGCATCTGAGTCGCTTTCTAGCTTTGGGCGAGATTTCAAACTTTCTCATATTGGCATCCCTTTCCTCAATTCCTCACACCCCTACTTCCCACTCCCTTCCTCCTATGTGACTTCAAACTTTCTCATATTGGCATCCCTTTCATCAATTCCCCACAACCCTATTTCCCACTTCCTTCTCTCCTACAAGACTTCAAATTGTATCTCCCCATTCACCTGGGACTCCAATTCCTTGATCCTCGGTTCCCCACATTGCTCTTGTGGGAATGTGAATCCCCAACACCCGGTATATTACATCCTACTACATCGGAATCCCATTTCCCAAACCCCCAATGTCGAGCCTCTAAAGTATTATCTACTTGTTCTATTGGTAAGCATTTCGTCGAACCCCTACCTTCTAAAATGCACCTTCACAAAACCCCACCATTCAAACAAATGAATTCAATGATCATCAAAGCCAACCAAGGACACCATTAATGGACCTGAATTTGAATGTACAATGGGAAGAAACTCTCAAACAACTCTCAACATGTATAGACCCACAGTAGGCCTTCAACTCCTATATAAGGCAAGCAATTTCATCAATTTGGGTCATCACACTAACACACCCAAAGCCTAGTTTGAGCACTTGTGTTCAACTATTGGATCTAAGGACAAAAAGCCTTTGGTTTCTTGATAGCAACTTCATACAAAGCTTGCATCAGCACATCAACTAGAGGACCACTACAATGTTTGGATATTTCAATAGTTTGGTCATTTCCAAAATATCTTTGCAATCATTGTAGTCTTGATTATTAGAAAATAATTGTAGCAGCAAATTCATGTAATCTTTGAACGAAATATGTGAATAAAATACTCCGTTCCAGGCAATTTATATGTGCAAACCTATTTATTTTATGTGGGCAATTTAGATCTAAGTATTTTATATAAATGTTTTGGTTGACTTCATTACATCTTTTCAAATCTAAGCGATTTACATGAATATTTTAGCTAAGGGTTATTACAATCAAGAATGTGGAGTTAGTCCTAATGTGTAGCAAGTATTAAAATATGGATATGAAGGTAATTAAGACTAGTGGTAATAGATCAATGGCAAAATTGGATAATGAGTTTCTAGAGGAGACTTTTGACATACTGTCATTTGAGGAAGTTGTTCAAGATGATTTAGAGGAATGTGAAGGAGTTTGGAAGAACAACCAAGATGACAACATTAAGTAGTTCAATGGCCATTGGCTGAAGGAGAAGAAAGCTCTCAAAAACCTTCCAAAATTCCTTCAAAGAAATGAATTTCGTGAAGATATTAGTGATATGATCATGTTGTTAAATACTAAATAGAGTGATCTAGTGACTAAGGCTCACACTTTTAAGCCCCAGATGTTCCATATCATGAGTATTATCTTTGAAGAGAAGCTTCATATGGATTGGGGAGCATTGATTAGAAACAACATCCATAAGCAATTGCCTTAAGGGAAGACCACCACAAATTCTAAATGACATCTTATCTAGTGTACTCAACTACATGTTTTTTCGGAGGCGACAAACTAGATCTACAAACACCATCCTCAATTGCAACACAAAGAATCACTAACACACTTTTGGAGGGTGAGTGATGCTTTTGTGTTTCATGTCATATGGTAGTCTGAAGGGAAATTTGGAGTAGATAATTTTGACAAAAGCCATGGAGGTCATTTCCAAATGGAAATTTTGATTTATAGAATTTTCCAAATTCACGTACATTCACATATGTGGTTTTGAATTCAATCATACAAGCTACCTAGGTACATCAATGATAGGGTGATTTAGATAAAATTTTATCAACAAATTGTCTAGGTGCATGATTTCTGAAGGGATGGGGACATAATTGGCCCCAAATTCCCCATTCAAATTAGCATTTATTCTTTCAAAAGTATTGTCAATGCCAAGTAATTAAATAAGGAAACATCTGTGTTGAATTTGAAATTGTTTGAGAAAAGGTTGTGTTTCAACTCAAAAAGAAGCAAGGACAACAATTTTGGTAAGAAAAGGAGTCATGGTGCTTATTAAAAGGATTTTTGCACCAATTTTGTAGATAAATTGGAATTCAACCTTCAGGAAACAAATTATTCTTGAATTACAATGCAGCAAATTGAAGGTTTTGGCATCAAAAATGCCCTCAAGATCTCACCAATGATGAGAATGGCATTCTCTCTCTATGTTATGAGGAAAGGTAACTCCATCTACAATTAGTGCTTATGGTCAATTGGTCAGTAAAAGAGAATACTTCAATATTAGATAGAACAATAGTGGTGACTAGCAAGTTCAATTGCTGGTCGAAGAAGAAAGTTGCTAAGAGTAAAAAGGGAAAGGAAAAAAGTTAAAATGGCTGCCGTAGGAAAGCAATGAAAAGATGAAGGGGCCTCAAAAAGCTCAAAACAATGGAAGGATTGTAGTAGCCAACAAGTTTTCACCATTGCACAGATGTCTATGACTTCGAGTAATCTGAGAGGTAATGGGGATGACAAAGAGGAAAGAGAAAAAAATTAGAAATTTCTTGTAGTGGGGGTCTCTCAAAAAGGCTCCCAAAGATAACAATCAAAAGAAAGTCCAAGTCCCTTCTTTCCCCACCTATCAATCCTAATCCTTCTCCTACTCCCCTACAAGATATTTTAAATGATACATCAAATGCTTATGCTTACAAAATTTCTCCTTCTCATTCTTCTAATCGGTCCCTTTCTCAACATAGCCCTCTTCCAACTTCTCCTCAAACTATTCCATTACCACATCCGCATAAGCCTTCTTATCTGCTATCTCCTTTTCAATCTTCCCCTCATCATCATCCACCATCTTGTCCTTCTTCTTCCACACCTTCACCTCCACCTCCACCTCCTTCTCCTTCTCGTCCAATTATGACATTAGTGGAGGTTCCAAAGCAACAAGTAGGGCAAAGAGATAGGAAGAACATCCTAGAATAGGTGGAAATTGTTGATGTTAATGCAGCGTCGGTCTTCACTATTACATGGGCCGACCTTATATTTAAGATATATAATTCTGGCCGACCTTATTTGTTATTTAAATATCTATCAAAAAGGCCGACCCATATGAAGAGGCGCCAAGAAGGTATATATACAAGGTTACCTTTTGATGGTAACACACATTCGAATATACATAAGAGAAGTTCGCTATTTTGGCAGAGCAGAATTCGCAGTTATAGAAGAAGTTCATACTTGAACAGCAGATCATCATTTTGTAGCAGCAGACCGATCTCAAGGAGAAACATATTAAGTTCATACTTGAACAGCAGATCATCATTTTGTAGCAGCAGACCGATCTCAAGGAGAAACATATTCATTTGTATCTTTGCATCTAGGAAAGATACTATTATTCATTGTATCAAATTCGGCATTGTGTTGGGCCTGAGTTCAAGCAGATTTCTGCTCTTATTCCTTAAATATATAAGAGATATATTTGCTGGGTTTTTCTCCCTCAAGAGGAGGGTTTTCCCAGGGTATCTTGTTGTGTTCATTGTCTTATGTGTTGCATTTCTATTATTCAATTGATTAAATAATCTGATCTAAGAAACACTAACATGGTATCAGAGCGGGTGTGAAAAAAATCGTGATCAGATTTAGTTCGCAACACTTATTCCTTTTTCAGTCTATCTTCCAAATTTCTCAAAATGGTGAACGGTCTGAAAATCGAGGATAGACTCGAAGGAATCTCGAACTACATATCATGGAGATTCAAGTTCATGCTAACCTTGGAAGAGAATGATTTGGCTGAGTTTGTGAAAACAAAAGTTCCCGAACCTGAGGGGGAAGAAGAGAAGCTGCAATGGAGGAAGAAAGACACTAGGGCAAAGAAAGCATTGGTTGATTCCGTCAAAGATAATATTGTACCAATTATCTTCAAGTTAGATACAGCAAGAGAGATGTTTACAACCTTGGAAGAGATGTACGAAATCAACAACACCAGTCGTGCCCTTGCTCTGAAGCAACAACTTCATCATGTGAAAATGGAGAAAGGAGAATCTGTTATTACATACTTCATGAGGATTTCAGAGATAAAAGATCAGCTCTCCACTATTGGTCACATGATTGATGATAAAGAACTGACTATGCTTGCTCTCAATGGTCTTCCGCTTTCATGGGAGGCATTCATCCAAGGAATCAGTGCAAGATCCGAACTTCCTAAGTTTGATCGATTGAGGATTGATTGCATTCAAGAAGAGTCAAGACTAACAGCAAGGGGGATTGGTCAAAGCTCAAAGAATGAAGAATTACAAGTTCTTACCTCTCATTCATCAAACAAAGGAAAAGGCTTTAAGAAAGGATTCTTCAAAAGGAATCGAGAAGATGGAAATGATGATGCTCCTACCTTCAAAAGAAAACGAGACATGTCCAAGATTCAATGTTTTCGTTGTGATAAGTATGGTCACTTTGCAAGGGTGTGCCCTCAACGACCTAAGCTTCAAGTTGCCACTGCAGATGTTGAAGAAGTCACTCCACAAAAGGACTCCAGTAATTATCTATTTTATTCAGCCTTGTCTAGCAATGTTTCTACGGACTCTTACACTTGGTTGATTGACAGTGGTGCTTCTAGACACATCACCGGATTCAGAAGTCACCTTTCAAACTTAATGGAAAGCAACTCTAGTGATCAAGTTGTTATTGGAGATGATGCTAGATATTCTGTAAAAGGGTTTGGAAATTCCACTCTTCACTTGGATTCTGGAATTTCTTTGGAATTGAATGATGTACTGTTCGTACCAGGGATAAAGAGGAACCTTGTTTCAATTTCAGCATTAGAAGACAAAGGTTATCAAGTTGCCTTCTCTAAAGGGAAAGTTCTTATATGGGCAAAGAACTCCAGCTTCAAATCTGCTCAAGTGATTGGAGTTAGACATGAATGTCTCTACATGCTGTGCACTCGTCCTCTTCAAGCACTTGTGCATAACAGTACCAGCATGTGTGAACTTTGGCATCGAAGATTGGCTCACATTCACTTTCGTGCTCTACCTATCATGGAGAAGATGGTCACCGGTCTTCCGAAATTTGATCAAGAACATGAAGGTACATGCAAGGGATGTGCCCTAGGCAAGAACACAAAAGGTATGTTCCATTCCAGTGAAAGTAGATCCAAATGTATTCTTGATCTCATTCATTCTGATTTGTGTGGTCCAATGTCTATTGCATCATCTAGTGGTTTCTTGTATTATATTATTTTCATTGATGATTACTCTAGAAAGACTTGGATTTATTTCTTGAGATCGAAAGAATCAGAAGAAGTATTAGTAAGATTCAGAGAATTCAAAGCGCAGATTGAAAATCTGTCTGGGAAGTGTTGTGACCTTTTTCACACATCACCCCATCAAGATGGGGACCCCCTAATTTTTGCTCCATTCTGGTCTTTTGGCTTTGGTTCGCTCTCTCTCTGGTCTCTGGTCCTTCCGGGGATGTCCTGTCGTTTGACCCAGGTTGAAATTTTGGTTAAGTCTGTGTAATTAGGGTTTTCATCCTTCAGGCTTATTAAAGGTCAAACTGAGTTATAAAATTGAAATCTAAGCTTAGTGCAGCAGTCAGAAGACTTCCAGCAGAGTCCCCCTAAATTTTCACTGTATTCCGGCAACTTACTATTTTTAGTAAGTATTCAACTTGGGACTATTTTATTGAGATTTTGGAATTCTGTCAGTTCCACTGCATCCGGGTAACATCAAGCTGCTACACGTAAATTTTGAGCCAGATCAGACGACTTACTATTTTTGGCATTTTGGGCTTTAAGAGCCATTTTCAGGGTTTCCACATGGGCTTTTCAGATGCATGTCTGGAGAATCCTTCTGGGTTTTCCAAAACCTTCGCAGTGATGTAACATGCAAACCGAGACAACCACTTTCAGAGTTCAGCCTTCGGAGGCTATTTTTAGGGTTCGCATGCAGTGTTTTTCAACGCATGTCGGGTTTTTCTTCATGGGTTTTTCGAGAGCTTCGCAACGGTGTGACTTGCAAGCAGAGAAGATCGAGTTTAAGGACTTACTATTTTTAGCCAGTGCATGCATACAGACCAGTTTTCTGGGTTTTTCTGGGTTTTTTGAGATCCCGCGGGCAATATGACATGCAAAACCATCCGGCAGTGAATGAGTCACTTTTCAGACAGTTTCTATTTTTAGCAGGTACACTCCGGCAGCCGCCCAACACTCCAGTCCAGCAAGCAGAACGACATGCAGAAGGAACGAAGTCAAACGGAGACCGTTCGGGATACATGCAAATCAAATTAGGGTTTCCACTTTTATAGGGGGTAAAATCCAAAAATAGCCGAAACAAAGTACCCCACCCATGTCAGCACACTTCAAGGCACCTGCTGGCAAAATTTGAGCAAAGTCGGAGAACTTACTATTTTTAGTAAGTCAGGGCACGGCTATAAATAGCAGGTCTGCACCCGAGGTTGGCATCAGAGTAACACTCAAGCTATCAAGATCAAGCGTTGCAACTTTCAGGCAAAACGGAGCTACTGAAGTCAGAAAGTCAAAACTTACTATAAATAGCAGGTGGCTATAAATAGCAGGTCAGGGCAGAGGACTGACAAAACAGGTTCACAAGGCAGAGAATATCATCTGGTGAAATTTTCAGGCAAAACGGAGCCTTAGAGGTTGAAAATCAAGGGATTTGCTAAAAATAGCACAACTTGCTAAAAATAGAATGCAAGAGCAGGGGCAGGCAGAGGCTTGAAAATTGTCTAAGGCAGAAATAAAAGTAGACCCATGAAAATGCGCCCACCTTGATGACTCTCTTAAAACTCCTAAGGCATAAGACAGAAGCTCATACCTCAAAATGCGCCCTCAAGGAAAGAGAGAGGTAAAAAGTTTCTAAGTCATGAAAATGAAAGTAGACCCATGAAAATGCGCCCACCTCAAGGATTGAAGACTAAAAAGTTTCTAAGGCAAAAACAAAAGCTCACCTAGTAAAATGCGCCCACCTCAAGGATTGAAGACTAAAAAGTTTCTAAGGCAAAAACAAAAGTAGCCCCTTCCAAATGCGCCCACCTAGCAAAACAGAAGCATGGCCTAGCATTTGCGCCCAAGGAGAGGTGAGGGAGTTTGAGAAAAATGAAAAACACCTAAGGCATAAAACAAGGTGTAAAGTGAGCTCGATAAAATATTCTAAGGCACACAAACGAAAGTGTCAAGGGTGAAATGCGCCCTCAAAGGAAAATGAAAGCTTGGCCTAGCATTTGCGCCCATGATGAAGAGGAGATGGCTGAAATTTTCCTAAGGCATGAAGTGAAAGTAGAGAGGTCAAAATGCGCCCTCAAGGAAGGTGAGGATATGAAATATTTCTAAGGCATAAAATGAAAGTAGAGAGGTCAAAATGCGCCCAAGGCAAGATAAAGTGGCTAGGACTTGGAGAAATTTCTAAGTCAAGAAAATGAAAGTTCAAGACCCCATATGCGCCCAAGGTTGCTGGAGAAAATTTCCTAAGGCAACGAAATAAAAGTGGAACCTAGCAAATGCGCCCTCACCGTGAAAGGATATTCTAACTGTTTGAGAATTTTCTAAGTGAGAAATCAAGGCTTGCATGAGTAAAATACGCCAAGGTTGCTGGAGAAAATTTCCTAAGGCAACAAAATAAAAGTAGACACATGAAAGTGCGCCAGAGGTGTAAAGTGAAGGAATTTTTTTTAATGAAATAAATATTTCATCAAAATGTATACGCCTGTGGTAGAGAAAGTGCTAGAAAATTTTTTCTAAGTGATATAACACTTCACTAGGAAAAAATACGCCCTTGGCATGGAAGGATGATTTGATGAGTTTTAAAATTTTCCAAAGGCAGTTGAAAGTCGACGAATATTTTTCAAGGGGGAAGATTTGATATCGATGAATATTTTCCATGGGTCAAGTGAAAATCAAATGAACCCGTTTAAAATGCACCCATGATTTAACAGAGTTTGAAAATTAATTTCCTAAGGGAAATTTTAATATTTTTAGAGGAAACTCGTTTTGACTAGATTATTTTCTTGACGGAAGTTAAATCTCAAAGGGTGAATTATTTTGAGCAGGCGCGAATAATTTTTAATCACTCGGAGTTGAACATTTTAATGAGAGAATTTAAAATGTCTAAGGCAAATTTTATGAAATCGAGGATTTAAATGACAGACATTTTAAAAGTTGGAAATATATTTACAACTCCCACGAAATTTTTCGAGTTGAATTTATTTAAACACTACGAGATTTTAAAATGGAATTTTAAATCAAGTCAAGTGATTGTTTTTCTCGCGAGTTGTTTAAATCGCCAAGAGGTAACTGGGAGACTAAGAGGAAAATTCGAAATTTGAAGAAGAAGGAATCATTATTAATGGCGACTGCCATAATAACCGGCTGATGACTAGCCCACTACTGCGCTTGAATTAGAAGATTCCGAACGAAGATAGTGGGAAATTGATGAAGGTGCTAAAAATAGCCCCAGCACTACTTAGCAGGATTCTCCGGGAAAAGTTATTTAAACAATCTCTTCTCTCATTTCTCCTCACATTGTTTCGAAGTTGAAGTTGCTGAAGAAGTTCTGGAGAGATTGAAATATTTTCCAAGTGGTTGAGGAGAGAAGTTCTGTGAGATTTTATTTTTATTTCGGAGTGTTGAGTTGCTGAAAGTGCGAAGTGCTGGAGAAATCTTCATTTGCCGAGACTCTTTCTTTCAAAGAGCTGAAGGTGTGTTGCTGCAACTTCGAAGTTGAAGGTTGAAGTTATTTTCTGGAGTTGCTGGGGAATTTAATTCTCAAAGAGCTGAAAGTGGAGTCGCTGCAGATTTGCAAAGTTGTAGAGGGTTTCTTTTCTCTGGGGATCTTTATTTTCACGCTACTGAAAGTCGAAGTCTTGAAGAAGTTTAAACGTTGAGAAGTTGAGGAAGTCGAAATTTCATATTACTGGCAACTCTTTATTCATCTAACTGCTGAAGTTGACAAAGTGAAGTCAAGGTTCGAACAATTTGTGCTGGAGAAATTAGCTACATTGCTGAAAGTTATTAGCTTGCTGCGTTTTTTCTTCACCAGTCAGAAGTGCAGTTGCTGAAAGTTGTCTCTAAACTCAGAGATTTTTATACAGTACGAGGTTTGGAGTTAGAAATTTATGCTGAGAAATTTTATTTTCAAAGCTAACTCCGTATTCGCAGCCATCTCGGGAATTGTTTTATTTTATTAAAAATCTGCAGTCTAGCTTATTCTTCTATTTTATTTTGCAGATGGCTGGCGCAAAGGATGTTGCAGGAACAAGCAGAGCCGCAGGCAGAGCTGCAAACACTGAAGCAGGCAAGGCTGGCTCATCCCGGCAAGCAATGATTAAGAGGCTCGCTAAGCCATTTCTCCCAAAGTCAGCAATAGTTTCAAAGTTGGCGGGATTGAATGACACCAACCTTGGTTCATTTAATCTGAATGCACTCAAATCGAGGATGTTCGGGCTAGGGGGCCATCAACCATCCGTCACGGCACATAATATAATGAAGAGTGGAATCTACGCAGCTGCTAGTTTTCCGCCAGCAATTCAGTGTCCGGAGCTAATTATGGAGTGCGCCAATCACTACAAGCCAGAACGTAGGACGATTGTCTCTCCGGATGGTAA
The DNA here is from genome assembly GCA_007115665.2 of Sequoiadendron giganteum. Taxonomy (NCBI): domain Eukaryota; kingdom Viridiplantae; phylum Streptophyta; class Pinopsida; order Cupressales; family Cupressaceae; genus Sequoiadendron; species Sequoiadendron giganteum. Next base: position 12,601 of record VCHN02001233.1, read on the forward strand.
ACTGCTCGCCAACTTCACACCGGATGCCATCGGAGAGGCATTTGGGATTCCGACTGCTGAGGAGATGTTATACAGGACAAATAAGAGGGCAGATAAGATGTACTCTTCCTCTTTCAAAAGAGTCACTGCAGTCATCAACAGAGTTTGGATGCAGAAGCCGAGGCCACCCCACACTAAGCTCCCAAAGCAGATAATTGCCGAGGACGTGAAACAAGAATACTGTGATTTGATAATGATGCTGAGCCGGGTGAATGGGAGTGCACAGGCTTACATTTTCGAGCCTTGGATGTTCTACTTCATCGAGATCATCTTGGAAGGAAAAGAGTGTGTCGATTGGGCTAGGATGATTAGCAACCACATCGATGAGCAATTCAGGAGCTTGAAGGTGACGAAGACTTTCTACATGAGCTCATATGTGATTTACATGTTGGCCAGAATGACTAAGTACAGAGGGATTTCGTACAAAGAGCCAATCGGCTGTGCCCCTGGTCAATTCAAAATTCATGAAGCCTGCACACAGCTACATTTGGCTAACATTGCCAACTATAAACGGGCAAATGATGCATTCACAATGCACATTGCGAGGACACTTCAGCAGAGGACGCAGCAGAGAATATCTAAAGAAGCACAGACATTGATTGAGGAATATGGGTATTGGCTCATCCAATTCCGAAATTCACATATATTAGGCTGCAAGGGTTCACTTCGTATCCGTATCGGTTACCACGATACCCCACTGATCACATAGTAATGCTTGAGATATCTAGGCAATTGATTGCCTACGATAAGATTCAGAAAAGGAAAAAGAAGGGTGGGCTTGATTTCCCTATCACCATGGGAAATTCCATTGAAGTGTGTCCCTCTTTGCAGGCAGCCCGAGAGGCAGAGGACGAGCTGCAATCTTATCATTTGTCATATCACACAGGCAGGCAGGATTTCGATCCTTACGGGAACATCCGGATGGTACAGAACGTTGAATACCGGCACAGAGCTCATCTGGAGGACTTCTGGGCAAATGCAGTGGATGAGGCTGAGATAAGAAGAAGGATGTTTTCCGGACTTCCTCTCAAGTTGATTAGAGAATGTGAGATTATTCCAGTTCCCGACCAGGTGGAGGAGGATGTCAACGTCATGCAACCCGACTATGGGTCAGTTAGGGATACTCCTGTCCCACCACCTGATTGGTCCGAGCCAGAGATCATGGACTTGGACACTCTTTCTATCCCGGTGATGACTTTTACCAGGACTTGGGTCGACAGACATGTATGCAGACTCAAGAGCAAGTCGATCGCCCTTACTTATAGCTTGATGGGTGACCCAAGGTCGTTATCGGTAAAAAAGGGGAAACAAATTGCTCAGACATCGAGGGCACAAGTAGAAGTGCCAACCCAACCGATACCGTTGAGGATAGAACAAGCATCACCCGTGCACTCACAAACTCAGTCTTCGAGTTTGAGAGTGGTTTCATTATTTGCCGCTCAGAGGGCAGGATTGGAGGAAGAGCGGGGACTTGAGGAGGTAGATCAGCCCAACGCCCGGGAATCAGCTAGTGTCAGTCTATCCAGGGGCGGCCAACAGGAGGAGGAAGAGGAAACAATGGCTGACACCCATTTTCAGCAGATGTTGGACACGGCTTTGGAAGAAGAAGAAAACACAGAACAGGGGACCCAAGGGTCGGGAGATACCCAGCTTATAGAGGAGGATGAGCCCGAGCAAACCAGTGCAAGAAGAGAGGAAGTGCACGAGATGGAGGCAACGGAAGAACAGCCCCTTGTTGTTTGTAATCCACAGCAGACAGTGCCTGATTGGCTTTCCGACAGAATGAGGAGAGAACCCGAGGATGACACGGATCCCGCCATTGAGATGGAAGAGTTCCTCAGGAGGATCAGTGCGCCACCAGAGAAGAAAAGGGCCCGAAAGTTTTCAAAGATCTCGACTGACGAGTCAGGCTCTCGCACGCTTCAGGTGGCTATTCCGAGGGAAGATTGTGATCGAACCAAGGAGAGGCCGGAAAATTATGTGATCACCACAGTAGAGTTGGGTCGTCCTACGGGAGCCCAAGTTATCGAGGAGTTCGATAACTCCTATTAGGCATTGAAGGATCAGTTGCTCCGCACGGAGGGGAAGTATAAGAAATTGAAGAAGGAGCACAAAACCTTGATAGGATATATGCAAAATCTAGCACGTCCAGGTGAACCAGCAGACCCAGCAGTAGAACGTCCATCGGAGCTTCCGAAGGAGTCAGTTGTTGCCTTAGAGGATTTGAAGAAAATGGAAACGGAGGCAGACAAGTGGGTTAGCCGTGTTCATACCGAGATAGGGAAATTCATGGAGGACCTTGCCGATGCTTATCGACAGGCCTCAAATATTTTGGCACGGATGGATATAGTAGATCAGGCCTGGGGTGATACTCGCATCTATCAAACGAAGACTGTACTTCGTTTGGGGGCTTTGATGCATGTACCTCTAGAAACCTTGGTGGATGGAGGTGTAATTCAGGGAGGTGATAGGTATGATTTCACCAGTTGGTACTCCTCGGTGGTCACAGGCCGTGGATTTCACGACGCAGCAAGGGCAGATTCAGCTAAAGTGAGGAAAGCAATGGGCAACATCTTGGGGGGAGTCCCCAATACATTAGAAGCCATATTTGCTAGAAAGTTGGTCCCAGAGGAGATAACTGCTGATGGCTTGAAAAGTAGACTGCCTCCATTCTTCTCAGCTGCGAGGTCACTTGTCCTGGATGACTTTGAGAATGTCTCCACGTTCTCTAGTATAATTCAGCATACCCAGGACGCCTTGGTGACATGGAGAAAATCTTGCATCAGATACGGACAGACGGTAGCAGTCTTGGAGTTCCAGCTCAACCATATTCCACCGATCTCTACACAGGAGGTTGAAGCAGTATTGGCCCGGTTGATCGAGTTTGCTATCCGGGAGAAGGCCAGTGGGAACGCGCTGCTTGATGAGGATCTTCTTGATGATGGTAGTGGGCATTAATTGCTCATTATGATTCCTGCAGGGGAGTGGAGAATATTCTGTGCATTCATTGCCCACTCCTCTCTGTGGCGGTTTTTAGGGCAGAAACCCTAATCAGGGCATAGGTGGCTAGATCTGAGCCCTTCATTGTAATTTGATCTGAACCGTCCACTGAATTGGACTTATTATAAAAGGGGCATCCCCCCTCATTTGTAATATATTAGAATTAGAGATAGAGATTAGAATTGGCATTGGATCAGAGCTAGAGAGTAGAAGGCATTTAGCTTAGAAGTTAGCTTTAGATTGAGGAGGGAAGAAAACTTTCCTTTGAAAGTTTTGTAAAAGGTTGTTGTGAACACTTTTCATAATACAAAGAGTTTCATTGCTTGGTGATTTCTTCTTTGTTATGAGTAGCTAGCAAGGCCATTTCGTCTTTCCAATTCAAGGTAGATAGAGTAAAATAGATTTTTATTTCATGCAAGTAGTTGTTAATTGTGGAGTGTGGCGTTGTGATTTGAGCATATCTTCTTCATCCATACCACTAGCGGGCTTACTGATGGTAAGTTCGCCTTGCGTGGTCAACTGGAGTATCAGCACTTAACTTCGATTATGGTTCATATGTTTGTATGCGTCGTATTGACGGTATGAACGTGTTGCGTCATAGTTTGAACACTTTTCTCATCCTTTGAAGATTGCACCAACTTTGTCGGAGTTGTTCGAAAGGAGACAAAGCAAAGTTTGGTTCGAAGATTGTTTAAGTCGATCCTCGCCCTCCACCCTTTAGAAGTAGATTTGTAGAATCCCTATCCCTATCCCCTTTAAATTCTGCATTTTCGAGTCAGTTTAGATACCAGAACAATATCGCCAAATCATTCATGTCCTAATTGCTTCACGGAGTTGAACAACTACGTAAGTCCCCTTGAAATAACCAGCAAAACACATCAACCAACTGAGTCTATTCGCGATAAAAGGAACCTTTGAGTCGAACACATGAACTTTCAAGCAATCTTAGCATGTGGGACACTTTTGATCAGCAAGAGAGAATAGAGCATCATGGGCAACTTTGCCTCAGGTCATTGCCATAAAAGCATTGACTTCATCTCTCAGGACGGGGACGTATAGGAACGCCCCCGCCGGTGACTACGGATAGCTAACTGCCCCTTTGCATGTCTTTCGTTTCTCCAAACATTAAAAAAACATAAAATTTTGCTTTTTTTAATATTTTTACCTGCTGCTAAATGTTGTGCGGGGCCCATGTTGACTGGCAACCTAAATTTTTCTCCAAAAACTATAGAGTAAAATGTAAATGAAACTTAATAAAGTTTCATGACTATCGAACTAGGCTCTCACGACAAGCAACGACTCTGAGGAAATAACAAATAAGGTCATGGGATTATACCAGATCTGTTTGCTACATATTTTTATCAAAATTTTTATACACAAGATCGTTTCCATTGAAACATGAACTAGTTTTTCATAAAAGATTGCAGACATCTTTGTTTAGATTTTCACCATATGAAACTCAATGCAACAGGAGCATATGTTTAGGTTAACACAAACAATAAATAAGGTAGTGCAGACCCATAATGGAAGCAACATATCACGCTTGTGAGATTTAAGGCAAGCAATAAACATTCTGTCCAAATCATATTTTTGTTTTTCTTGTGCAGAAGATTCCTCAGGCCTGATCTTCTTAACTTTAAGCTCATTTTACCTCTGTTCTAGCTGGTATTTTATTTTTGAACCTTTGGTATCAAGCTGTCTATAGAATGGTAATGATATATAATCAGGTATAATCTATCTATACAAGATGGTGATCAAATACAAACTCGATACAATTTTTGTATGTGGGTTCTGGAAGCTTCACAAACCACGACCAATATGTAAATTTGTGATATTGATAAAAAGATAGATTTATTCCTACTGCACAACATCAGAAATTCCATGATTCAACTGATAAAACAGACATATATTTCAGAATCATATGCCCATGTTTTGTATGAACAATAAATTGCAATTGACAACTAAAACCAATTTTTACCCAAGACATGCTTAATCACTGTAGACATATGGATGTGAAGAAATGTGATTGATAACAAATCGGATGGCCTCAATTTTATCAGCTCCCTTTTCAGGGTTTTCAAAAGTAAACACTTCCTCAAGAATCATTACAAGTTCAACAGTACCTAAGTTGTCTAATCTCAAGTTCTTTTAAAAGTTAGCAGACCAAAGAACCTACCATAGTTGCAATTGCAATGTCTTAAATAGGATGCATAAGATCATCCCAATATTTCAGAAATGTTTGCTCCAAAGTATTTTAGCTACAAAGTATTTCAAAATATTTTACTGAAATGGTTTATGAAACACTCATTGCATGCTGAAACAAAGAAATTTTGTTTGAGCCCAAAGTAAACGCCATTTTACAAAAGGCAATGGTCCTTACCAAAAGGTTTGTATCCTTTATATATTGATATTGTTGTTATCAGTTATTAATTTATTGACATATATCTCTCTCTTTCTCTCTCTCTGTCTATAATATATTAATACATTTTGAAAAAATCATATATATATATATATATATATATATGTATTTTGTATGTCGCCGTCCCCTACCGTCCCCTAAAAATTGCCCCCTAGGAAACGTCCCGGAAATGCGTCCCCAGCCGTCTCCTTGTCCCCGTCTCCAAAAGGTCGCGGAACATAGTTTTTATCAATTGCTCCCTCTAATATTTGATATTTGTACAACTACTTTATTTTCTTTGCATGGTATGATCAGAGATAGGAAATGTACGACTGTCTATGATAGAACAATATGGCTGTTAACAACTTATTTTACCAGCGAAATTGGTCAACCCAGAGACCTAGCACATATAATAATTATTTAATTTTTTGCCTTTTCAACTGTGAAGCCATATAAATTCAGTAACTGTACATACTTCTAATTGCTCTTGTACTTAATGCTGATTTTTGATTGCTGAAGCCTCAAATTGGAGTCTTTGGAGTGTACAGACCCCACCAAACTTCCTTCAAAATATTTGATCCCTTATTCACTACTCACGTACCCCCGTTTTCTCATTAATATGGCTGCTAAATACCATATAAACGTCCAAAATAGGAAGTGACAGAGTTGGAAAGACACGACTCTATGAAACACTTAAATAGTCTGTTTTTTATTTTTATACATTGCTCCCTCTAATATTTGATATTTGTACGACTACTTTATTTCCTTTGAATGGTATGGTCAGAGCTAGGAAATGGTGCGACTGTCTATGATAGAATAGTATGGCTGTTAATAACTTATTTTACCAGCACAATTGGTCAACCCAACGACCTTGCACATATAATAATTATTTTATTTTTTGCCTTTTCAATTATGAAGTCATATGGCCTGCCTCAAGATGGGAAATAGTTAAAGCTTCTTTTGATTATTTAGAAACTATGTTCCACGACCTTTTGGGGACGGGGACGGGGGGACGGCTGGGGACGCGTTTCCGGGACGTTTCCTAGGGGGCATTTTTAGGGGACGGTAGGGGATGACGACATACAAAATACATATATATATATGTATTAATATATTATAGACAAAAAGAGGGAAAGAGAGAGATATATGTCAATAAATTAATAACTGATAACAACAATATCAATATATAAAGGATACAAACCTTTTGGTAAGGACCATTGCCTTTTTTGAAATGGAGTTCACTTTGGGCTCAAACAAAATTTCTTTCTTTTAGAATGCAATGAGTGTTTCATAAACCATTTCAGTAAAATATTTTGAAATACTTTGTAGCTAAAATACCTTGGAGCAGACGTTTTTGAAATATTGGGATGATCTTATGCCTCCTATTTAAGACATTGCAATTGCAACTATGGCAGGTTCTTTGGTCTGCTAACTTTTAAAAGAACCTGTGATTAGAAAGCTTAGGTATTGTTGAACTTGTAATGATTCTTGAGGAAGTGTTTACTTTTGAAAACCCTGAAAAGGGAGCTGATAAAATTGAGGCCATCCGATTTGTTATCAATCACATTTCTTCACATCCATATGTCTACAGTGATTAAGCATGTCTTGGGTAAAAATTGGTTTTAGTTGTCAATTGCAATTTATTATTCATACAAAAGATGGGCATATGATTTTGAAATATATGTCTGCATTATCAGTTGAATCATGGAATTTCTGATGTTGTGCAGTAGGAATAAATCTATCTTTTTATCAATATCACAAATATACATATTGGTCATGGTCTGTGAAGCTTCCAGAACCCACATACAAAAATTGTATCAAGTTTGTATTTGATCACCATCTTGTAGAGATAGATTATACCTGATTATATATCATTACCGTTCTATAGACAGCTTGATACCAAAGGTTCAAAAATAAAATACCAGCTAGAACAGAGGTAAAATGAGCTTAAAGCCTTAAAGTTAAGATGATCAGGCTTGAGGAATCTTCTGCACAAGAAAAACAAAAATATGATTTGGACAAAATGTTTATTGCTTGCCTTAAATCTCATAAGCGTGATATGTTGCTTTCATTATGGGTCTGCACTACCTTATTTATTGTTTGTGTTAACCTAAACATATGCTCCTGTTACATTGAGTTTCATATGGTGAAAATCGACACAAAGATGTTCCTGTTTCAATGGAAACGATCTTGTGTACAAAATCTTTGATAAAAATATTTAGCACACAGATCTGGTAAAATCCCATTACCTTATTAGTTATTTCCTCAGAGCCGTCGCTTGTTGTGAGAGCCCAGTTCGATAGTCATGAAACTTTATTAAGTTTCATTTACATTTTACTCTATAGTTTTTGGAGAAAAATTTAGGTTGCCAGTCAACATGGGCCCCGCACAACATTTAGCAGCAGGTAAAAATATTAAAAAAAACAAAATTTTATGTTTTTTTAATGTTTGGAAGCTTGAGGCACGCAGGGGACGGTTAGCTGTCCCCGGGTACGGCGGGGGACGTTTCTAACGTCCCCTGCTGTTCCCAGGGACGGGGGACCGTTCCCAGCCAGGAGGAAACGTTTCCTACCATTTCCTATGGATTTTCTTAATTCGGGGACGGTCGGGGACTGTCGTTGATGCGTCCCCCTGTCCCCGGGACGGATGGGGACGGGTACAGGGGGTTTTGGGGTAGGGGACGCGTCCCCGTGTAACATAGTTTAGAAACAATGAAAGTTGCTAAATCAAATAAAAATAATATATATTTTTTGAATTTTCTCCAACTTTGTTGCAGCCTAGTAAGGCACACAAATTCCACTTGTAGCCTGATTTTGACCTTTGCTTGAAGCCGACTCCAAAAATCAGAAGATTTTCGTCTTCCAATTCCCAAAGATCTAAGAGGGTTTTAGTCCTCTAGGAAAATTGTTGAACCAAAGCTTTGCACAAGGGTTTGTAAAAATTTGTAATGATAGAATCCAAATGCTTTTTGCAATATTTTATCTTTTTATGCTCTTTCTAGCCAACCCTAAAAAGTAACTAAAAGTTAATTATTTTATTTCTTGTATTCATCTTTTTTTGCTTTTTTATTATTAATTGTTTGCTGCTGTATCTAATAAATTAAATACATGAATTAATAATTGGGATGACAATACATGCGTAAAATATATCTTTATTTGCTCATAAAATTATAACAAAAGAAGACTAGAGATGGTTAGCTAAGGATCAAAGTCGATTTGACTAGATCATACTACTCTCTCTAACGATACACAATGCATTTAAAGCATAGATTACATACTCTACGATTACTCGCATAGTAGCCAAGTAATCTCACATTTTCTGCCATGGTGAGTACTCTTGACTTTCTCTCCATTCGCTTGACCATATTCACTCGCCGATTATTTGTAGAGTACTCGTGAAAAAACCTCCAAGTACTCGCAAAAAAACATATTCACTCGTCGATTATTCTCTTTCAAGTTCCATGATACACATTATCAGTTATCATAATGAACAGTTTAAGTTTGTGTATAGTTAACTTATATTGTTATACACAAATTTTAATGGAATTATTGAGTTAAGTTACTGTATACTATTAACTTACTATTATCGCATTACCATATCAGTTATCATATAGCTAACTTATTTCAAGTTGTTGAGATTTTATTGAGTATTTGTCGATTTTTTGCCGAGTCAAAATTTTTGTTTTTGCCAAGTACTCTCCGAGTCTGAGTATGTAAACTATGATTTAAAGGACACGATGGTTGCCAAGAAGAACACAACCGTCAATTTAATATGCTTGCTCAAAAATTAAAGAAAAAACACCCCTCAAGACAACATTCAAATAATCAAAGATGTGGAATATATTTGCCAGATTTGGTCATAGATAGATAGATCACAAATATAACAATTAGACAATCGATTTGAATACTAGCCGGATGTCTTTGCAATTTGAAACAAATATCAGCCGCCTTCCTTGTTGGATCTTCACGCTAAGCAATTAGTCAACCCTTCACTGTCCGCAAGATACTCAATTGGCGAAAGCTTTGTAGTGTAATTGACTAGTTCCCATTGTGATGTTGTCACCTGGAAAGAACAACGGTGAAACACAATGGTAGAGTAATGGCCGTGGCCAGAGTTGGAGGCTCAAGCATGCATAGAAGAAAATTGCAACTACTAGTCGCCCTACAATGTATAGATTATACGCTCAGAAACTTAGTGGAAACTAGACAAAGTGTGATTGAGCAAAGAAATACACAAATTCACAAGTTGGGTTTGCGTCCGGACCTAAGCGCAATGTGCCAGGGGCTATGTCCTCGTAGATTGCATGGAAATTAACATCCCAAACTCGTGATATTGAAATTCCTCCAAAAGACTAGTATTAATATGAGAGATATTGCCTTCTTCAAATGAAGTCAGCCTCTAAGAGAAATGCCTTCCTCAGAGAGTTCGGCCACAAAAAACTAAATAAATTTAAATTTTATTTATTGATTATTTAGATTAAAAATTCAGATTTGGTGTTTAAAAACACCTTTTCCGCCATGAGCTCCACTTTGGGGCCGACTTAAGGAACGGGGACATGGCAGTCCTCCCTGCTTGGGTGTTGCTTGCCCTCAAGCAACTTCAAATTTGGGTGATTAAAGATTTCAACCCTTTCTCATGTGGCATTGTCAATTGGAAGGTTCTTGCATTTCACCAGGTATTTCAGGATAACTTTGTTTCTCAACCTTTCTTCCCTCACGTCGAACACTATCTCAAGTTCGAGTATCAACTTGCCCTCGTCATCAAGAGGAGGCAACTCCATGGAGGATGTAATCTGCTGTCCAAATGCCTTTTTCAAGCATGATACATGCAAGATGTTATGAATCCTATTCCCTTGTGGTAACTCAAGCTCGTAAGCAACCACCCCAATCCTCCTCAAAACCATGTAGGGACCATAGAATCGGGGTTTAGCTTTTCCGCACCATTCCCCTTGAGGGTTGATTGTCTATACGGTTGCAAACTCACATAAACCATGTCATCAACCTCAAAAACTCTTTGTATCTGGTGTCTATCCGCATATATTTTCTGCTTGTTCTGAGCTTGTTGCAAATTTTCCCTGAGAGAATGCAATATATCCATACTCTCTTGCACCACATCCTTAGCTCGAGGGACTCTACTATCAGTAAGGAGAAAATCCATCAATGAGGTGGCATCATAACCATAAAGAGCCTTGAAGTGTGACACACCAATTGACATGTAATGTCCCTTACCTGACTTGTCCAAAAATTTGGTATTTGATTAGGTTTAGGTTCTCTTCTATCCAAATGAATGTTCTCCTAATTCAATAACTTTAGATTTGAATCCTGTATTCAACATATTAGCAACATGTCCGTTAGCATTAATATCTAGATATCCAAAAATACAAACATAATCACAAAAGCAATAACGAAGACAGATGAGGAGTGTCATGGGTAGATCTGCTTGAAGCTATCCATTTAAGTCCAAGGGCACAATCATCCTATCAGGATAACCCACCCCTTGGCTTTGTGCTGAACGTCCAACTAATACCATTCCATCCCTGGAGTGGCGTGCTTAGTGGTAACACTTGTACCTTCTACCCATGTCATCACCTCTGAAGACACATGACCTACTGGGGGAAGCCAGCGGAGCTCATAAGTGGCCTAGGCCTACCACCCCTCCATGGCCGCAGCGGATTGTTAAGTGGGGTTTTTAGGCACCACTTGTCTCAGGCCCTTCCACCCTAGTAGTTTTACAAACACATAGAGAACAATCTTTAAACAATCAAATATTTTTGCATTTTCTATTGATCTTTATCGAATCATTTCATAGTTCCATTGTACTCATAACAAGAATAAATAAATCATACTTATTTCGTAGATGATTATACTTATGACAATACTAAGGAAATTGTAATTTATTTCTAGGATAATCATAATTAGATTAGGATGCACGAAGGCCGAGCACTAGTAATTCAAGTCTATAAATAAGTTCTTATATCTAATAAATAGTGAGAGGCGTATATAGCATGTTAGTTCTTATCTCTAATTTCTACTGAATATAACATATGAACCTGAATAGGAAGCAATAGGATAAAGTCT
>VCHN02001002.1:0-26615 GCA_007115665.2 Sequoiadendron giganteum
AGTTAGACAACTTGACGTAAAATTTTGAATAAGTTATCTATATTATTTAAAAAAAATGTAAAAATAGAATATGTAGAAAATTGAATGTAGTTTCTAAACTACTAGACCTTTATTTTTTTTTTTTAAATCTATTTGGTGAAAATTTGAAATTTCAATGCAATAGTATTTAAATTTCAGGGTAAAAATAAGAAGTAGGTGTCTGTCTGACCACCCTAACCACAATAAAATGATAATATTTTAGATATAAGTAGAGGACTCATGTCCCGATGTGATGCATATTTTTTTATAATTTTTTTCCAAGTAAATAATTAATTATCAATTTTTTATTACAACTTTTAAAAAATATAAAAGCTCGTCTGTCTAACCACCTTAACTTGGACAAAAATTCATGAAATTCATTTTTTTTTTTTTAATCCTATAGTATGCAAAGCATAGAATGTGACGCATATTTCAGATTCAAACAATGTGATACCGTTTGAAAGTTATAGATGTTTTTCAATCAGCCTATCAATCAGGACTTTATTCATAATTCTAATAGAAAATGAATAACAATTATTTATTAAATTCAAAGTAAAGCATAATTTATATGGTGGAAAGCTGAAAATCTCCTCTAAAAACCCTTTTCGTTTCATCAATTTTGGGTAAAAAAAAGTCGTCAGCCACATGGGCCATCATATGGCTTACATATCACCACTTTTTGGCCCATCATGATCCTACACATACCCATATACTTATGCACATATATATGTGTGTGTGTGTGTGTGTACATATGTATGCACATATATGCACTAAAAAATTCTGAAATTTTGAACTGGCAAATGAATTATTATGCAATTAGGAATAGAATAAGGCAAACTATCGTCGAAATGAAAACTAGTCAAACCATTTTCATATTTCAGGATAACAAAAAAATATTATAACCAAATTTCAGATTTAAAGTTTGTGCAATGATGAAAATAATAATTGGGGAGAGCTACAGTACAATAGGTTGAACTTGTTCATGACGTGCTCGTTTCAAAGTAACACCATTTTCCATTAAATAGTCTCTTTCATTATATCTATAATTATAAATATCTATATAGACCTATATATATAGTCCTCAAAGTAACTTCATAGTCATCCATAAAAATATACTTCACATTCATCTCTACCATTCACTCTTGCCACCTCCCTTTGGCATCCCTCCATAGAAATACCCTCATAATCAAGTGTAATTATGTTGTCAATTTTAACCAACATAATCTATTTAGTATATACTAAATTGAATGATATACTTTTTGGGTATTATGGTCGCTACCTCTAAATCTAATGTGTTTTTTGGTTCACAAAAAAAGAGTGAACTGTAATGTATCGAAACAAATAAACTTGAGATAAGACAAAAACATGTTAACTTTTGTAGAGGTATAACCTAAAATTAAATTTCAATTGAGGTACTCATATACAAAAGGATAGATTATATCAAGTATTTATTTATGAAGTGTAGTTTCAAATGTTACATTATCAACATAGACTATATTATATGAAATGCTATATAAGATTATCAACATTGAATATATTTTTAGAAATGTAGAATAGATATTATAAACATAGTAATTATTGTAAACAAAGATGAAATAGATTATGTGCATAGAATATATTTTCTATTATGTAGATTATAAGACAACCATAAAAAGGTATTGACATAGTCATCAATGGGCCCCACACTAGAGCACATTAATATGAAATTGTAAAATAGTTTTCACCCACAAAGTCAACTAGGGTACTTCTATCACTGTACAAAAATAAAATTAGTTCAATCGACTTGCACATGTAATGAACAAGTTGGTCTTATTGAACTAAAAGCATTGGTAGGGATTAGGACTTGAACTCAAAATGAAACTCTAACATTCATATAGACAAAAATTAGAGTAAAATTTACATTGCAAACATGAAATTACAGTGGGTAAAAAAATATCATCGTAAAACAATCACATTAATAAAAAAATTTAGTTCAAATATATTAGTTCAGTATAGATGCAACACAATGAAAATGGCATGCCCAACTACAACCAAAATATAAGGCACTATTTCAGTTGGTCCCTCCCAACCTCAGTCGAATTCTCCAAGAAATGAATCTGGAGATGTGTTCTCATCTCTTGTTGCTACATTTAGACTTGCCATAAATTGATTTGCATTTGCATTTGTCAATTGTGTGCAACTTACATTTGAAGGGTTAGTGGTGAAGAAGTTAGGCCAACTGGAAATTGAGTGCAACTAACTTGAGATTGGCTAGGACTCAAACACACATTGCCTATAGTAAAAAGAGGGATTTTATTATTGGTTATATCTCAAAATTAACCATGATTATAAGATAAGGGGGTTGTAGGATTTCTTAAGCGTCTATCTCGCATCAATGCTCTATGGGCAGCCTCAATCTCCCTTTCCTTATTCTCTTGTTCTTTTGTACCCTCTCTTTCTCCTTCTTTTTCTCTTTTTCCTTTCTTTGCAACTGTTTTAGCTACTCTCTTTCCTTGCATTCAATTTCCTTTTCAATTTTTATTTTTTCCTTCTGTCCCAAGGCCATAATTTGTGCTTCCTTTTTGTCCTCAGTTTGTTGCCTCTTTCTAATTTTTAATTCCTCCAGTTCTTTTTTTCTTCGTTCCTGCTCCATTAGGAGATTCATGTAACTGTCAGCAGTCAACAATTGATACTACCAGCTCACCTGAAGAGCACCAACAATAGACTTTCTTATTCTTCCATTAACTCTGTGAGCGATAGCTTAAGGAATTTACTGATCCAAGAACTAGTTTGGGTTTGAATTGTTTCATTGACTTGGGAGTCAATAAACTCCCACTAGTAGAATTTAGAAAATAAATGACTATGTGACTAAAAATTTTAGTCACAACAACTAAAAATATCTAAATTCTACTAGTTGTTTGCAACTCAGCTATAAATAAGTAAATGAATAATTTGGTCGTTGACTAAAAATTGTTTAGTCACACAAATAAAAATGACTAAATAGTTAGTCATTTATTTAGTCACAATCCATTTGAATAAATCATTTAAGGAAACAAGAATATAGCCTGCCAAAATACTCTAAAACTTTAATAAACATACTCCAAAAATTTCATCGAAATCTTATTTTCAAGTGTAGCCCACCAAAGTGGAGTTTTCATTTTAATAAACATACTCTAAAACCTTCGTCGAAACCTTATTTTCAGGCATAGCCCTCCAAAACGGAGGTGTTTCAGTAAAGAATGATAGAGAATGGTAAGGATATGTGTGTGGCAGGGGGCATAGGATTCATTATTGCTTATCTCATTCCCGCTCTGCTCAACAAGGGTTACATTGTTCGCGCTACTGTTTGTAATCTAGGTATTTAATTGGCATATATTTGCATAATCTTAAATTCCTTCAGATGCTTTTGAAGTATCAATGTATCCTATATAGGGTTTAGAATTCTCAAGTTACTCCAGATGCTTTTGAAGTATCAATGTATCATATATAGGGTTTAGAAAGATTTCTTTCAATTTTAAAAAAAATCAGATGCTTTTGAAGTATCAATGTATCCTATATAGGGTTTAGAATGATTTTTTTTAATTTAAAAAATAAATTAGATGCTTTTGAAGTATCAATGTATCCTATATAGGGTTTAGAATGATTTATTTTAATTTAAAAAAATAAATAAATGATGTATTTTCCTATGATTAGATAATGTGGAGATCTGCTAAATCTACCCCAACATGTTGTCCTCTTTAGCACTATATTCATTACTCCAACTGCTAGGGTTTTGCATGTGACATCTTTAATATCTTCATGACAATGGATTTTAAATAGATCTCATTTTTTTCTTTAATCCTTATCATGGCAACCCTTGAGTTCCATAATCCACTTTCAATCTCTTCTAAGAACTTTGTCTTAAGCTAGACTGCATAGTATGCATATAAATCAAGTCCTTCATACGTGCCATTGTTCCAAACCAGCACTCACTGCCTTGTTTAAAATGCTACCTCCATAAGCACAATAGCATGTTTTAAAATCATGGTTTCCAATGATTGACCATTAAGGTTACTACTTTCATCAAGATAAAATGAGATTTTTGTCTTCAAACTCAAGGCACTATGCAAGATAACATTGTGAATTATTTATTGTGTACGATTTGATTTTCTTTCACATTTACTGCTTTGCTAACTACCTTTCAGACTAGATATTGCACCCTCAGTTGCAATCTCAAACAACTCACTCAGTGTCACTTGAAGATTCCTTTCATGAGAATCCTTCTATAAAATCAAACTATGCCCTATAGACTGCCTACTTACTACAAGGGACTCATTGTTTCATGGTATTGTGGGTCTTAAGATCCTTCAACCTTATTGTCACTACTTCACAATCCACAAGGTATTATTCACTATTCTCCCATCTTTGATGAGTCTCAAAACACCACTCTAACATGAAATCCACTATCTCCTTTATATAATGGCTAAGAAGAAACATTGAACCTATGATTACCATTGTTACTTCATTTGGACACTCATTCCCTAATTGCATTTTCCTTATCTAACACTGCCAATAGCATTTGAAAAACTCTTAAGTTCAACAAGGGGTTAAGAAAACTCATTGTTAAAATCTCTACTTTACTATGCAAGGTTTGAGATTTATTATCTTGTCACTTTCAAACTCTTTTTAACTATCACACATCAAGTGACTATCATTCTTCTTACCATAGATTTCATTTACAAATGTCACTGAGCTACATAGTGTGCTTGTTATTGGCTACAATGTCTCAATCTTTTTGGTATTGCAACCTCACTAATCCACTAGAGTTATGGTTTATGTTTCTATGGAGGCCTAGGTTTTGTACCCTATTCATGCTCTTACCAATGCCTCTATTGGTATTAGAAACAACCTTAAATCTTGGATCAAAAAATTAGCTATCTTGACAGGGTTGTGGTATGATCTTGGATTGTATCCTAGAGTGTATGGGAAGCTTGTGTTTGATCATTAAGGTATGTAAAACTGATCAGGGAAATGTATCCTATATAGCATGGGTCTTGCTTTAATACTTTCCATAATGGTTATTAGTGTGAAGCAAAAAATTTCCTTTGTCTATCTTTGCTTTTGGCTTTATTTTGGTCTTCGAGGTGATCCGTGCACAAGGGGTTTGTGTTTCCAATAGACGCACAATGTTCCATGTGGTGGTTGTGTGTGTTATCATAATCGCTTTCTCCTCCATCGAAAGTTGGACCACGTGTCAGTCTGGCGGACGTTTTCTTGCATTTGATTTTTGCAGATCTGAGATTATCCGACCTGCTGACATGTCATCCCTTCATGCTATAAAGTTGTATCTTGGGAATGTTTGATCAAAGCTCATCAGAATGCTCTTTTCCTTTGAAGGGACATCAGTTGATGCCACCAAAGCCACTTGGGTGATCGACAAGACTGTCGCTAGACTGTCTTTCTAGGATCGGGACAATTACAAGGGCTAATCTTGTTAAAATCTCTAACGACATAAATGTGGTAGCTGAAAGTTGATGAGCAGGATTCCAGTGATCTAATTAAAGATCTAGAATTGGATTTCCAAGCTATCAGTTTATGACGTCTAGCGGTCATTAACTCTGGATGAGGTTAGCATTTTTCTCTTTTGGGCGGCTATATATTGAAAACATTAGCATAGAGAAAGGGTTCCAAAAATTTTCCTGTTGGGAAAGTTTTCTTTAGTTTTCTAGTTAGTAGAAATATTTTCTTAAAAGTTTATAGAACACTGCTTCACTCTGGCATGTTATGTCTATTTTATGATCAAACTATTATCGGATTGAAATCCGATCTCTGTTTTAAAGTTTATTTGAATATGAAATACAAATTATTCTGAAGAAATATCTGAAACTGTGAATGATATGGTCTTTCTCAGTATTTTTCTCTTTATATCCTCATTCAGAATAAGGTATTGTGTCTTGCTTAATCTAAATAGTTTGGTTGTCATATTTCCATGTTGTTTGTGTATGTGAATAGATTATAATCTTAAGAGACTAGACTATGTCATTGGACTTCTCTTTTTCTAAGTAAGGTTATCATTTCTTCATAATATGCTATATTAAGGGGAAGGGTTTATATTGCTTTTGACTTTTTTATGTTAATTCTAAAACTTCTATGTTTGATTCAGATCTTAATACACACTTCCTATGGGTCAATTGAATGACTGTATCTATGCTTGTATTGAGCCTCTATCATTCGTTCTCCTCTCAACAATGAAGGGAAGTGGTGTTATGTGTCTCTCATATCAATCGTAGAGGGAAGCTTGTGGTTTTGAAATGTTGTAAAAGCATTGGCGCATTGCCATCTTTCATGTTTTTTTGTTTACATTTCCTTTTCCCATTTCCTAAACTCAGAGAAGAGTCAGCTTTCTATAAAAATCCTGGAGGTATTCAGTGAGATACATATTGTCCCCCACTCACTAAATTTCCCATAAGACTATCGAAGAGGCGCAATATTTTATGATCAACAATTAGCACATCACATTATTATAGTTTTTGGTAACCCAAGATTTCATTCAAGTATGTAACAAACTTAGTTTGTAGTTTAAGTTGTACACTTTTAAGTAACATTCATAAGGTTTAGAAAATCTTGATCACTCTCGAGAATGCCCATTAAACATGGGTTGTGCTTGAATGCACTAGATAATTGATATAACACAACCACTCTGCATATCAACTAGAGTTATAGGATCTTTATTGAAGCAAGAGGTAATCACATTTAGTTAACTCTTGCCAACATACTTTTGGAATAAGTGTTTAAATACATTACTTTGAGTGTGAAGAATTTTGTTTTTTGCTCATAATACATTCATTGAGAGTTGTAGTAGAAAGCTTCTTATGCTGAAACCCATCCTATAAACTTTCTTTAAGCTACATTTAGGAGGCTTCATGGATTTTTTGTGATTTATAAATCTTTTTTTTGATAGTAAATGACATCGAATTCTTTCTGAAACTAAAATGATTTATTAATTGTGGTTTTATGATGATTAAATTTTTTGTTTAGAAGGGGTTAATATGTGGCATTTTTATGTGAAAGAAGAATATATTGTGATTCAAGATTTGGGTATGGATGGTTTAGGCAAACTTGGATTGCTATCAGTGACATAGCCAGGTTGGAGAGTACTCTCAGCTAGCCTAAAACACTTTCAGGTGTTTTCACTCGGAAGCAAAACCTAAGTATAGGAATTTTTGAATATCCGATAGAGGGAGTTCCTACATTCTAAATATAAAATCATAAATCTTCTAGTATAGTTTCACATCCAACCCGAGATCTTTAATATTCGATAGAGAAAGTTCATACATTCTATCATAAATATGCTGGCCCAATTTTAGATCCAATTTGAGGTCGTGAAGCTTTGACAAAGGAAGTTCCTATATTCTAAAGATAAAATCATAAATTTTATTGATCCAATTTGAGGTTGTGAAGCTCCAACAAAGAAAGTTCCTACATTCTTAAGATAAAATCATAAATCTACTTGGTCCAATTGTAAGGTTTGTCTTTTTAATTATACTTTCTTACATTTGGATTGATACAAATTGTTACTTTAGAAGTATGGTATTTCTTTTCTTCTAATGTTTTCAACCCTTATTTTAGGGAAGAGCTCCGAAGATGGTTCCTTCAGATGGAGACTACACTTTTCCACTATAGGTTCCGTCTAGAAACATCAAAAGCATAGGTACTATCATACTTAGGTACAACAGAGTTTGAGGTGAATTGCACTTAGTATTTTATGCTGATATGGATATGTTCTAGCCTATAATTAATTGTTGTAGCATAACATATAGGCTAAATAGTTGTTCATATACCATTATTTAAAATCTAAATTTTTATACCTTATTCTAGGAGCAAATCACAGAGGGGATTCTATACATAAGACACCATTGTTTCAAATTCAAAATTGTTGGCTCTTTCACAATTATTTGCTTCATTTATTTGATCTAAGATAGCCTATTGTATAGGAGATTCTCTCAAAATCACAATAAAATCCTTTATTCTAAGATGAATATTCAAAATATTTCCCATCATAACAATGAACAAAAACATCAGGCATTAACCTGAACTCTACAAGAGTTTCATCAAATTCTACTTTTTCACTCTTGTCCATTCTAAATTTTATTCCCAATTTCATCCATGAAGAACTTCCTCAGCCTATAGATCTTGTTGATAGCCATAACTTTATTGGGTATCGAGGATAGCTTCGAGTTTTTACCCAAGCAACAATTGAAAAAAGTTGGCCTTACCAGATTTTGATCTGGTAAGGCCGAAATTTGTCAATTGTTGCTTGGGTAAAAACTCGAAGCTATCCTTGACACTCGGTAAAGTTTGATTTGGTAAGGCTGAATTTTTTCAATTGTTGCTTGGGTAAGAACTCAAAGCTATCCTCAACACTCGGTAAAGTTATGGCTAACATTAGGATCTATAGGCTGAGGAAGTTCTTCATGGATGAAATTGGGAATAAAATTCAAAATGTAAAAGAGAGTGGAAAAGTAGAATTTGATGAAACTCTTGTAGAGTTTAGGTTAATGACTGATGATTTTGTTCATTTTTATGATGGGAATATTTTGAATAGTCATCCCAGAATAAATGATTTTACTATGATTTTGAGAGAATTTTCTATACAATAGATTTTCTTAGATCAAATAAATGAAGCAAACAATTGTGAAAGAGCCAACAATTTTGAATTTGAAACAATGGTGTCTTATGTATAGACTCCCCTTGTGATTTTCTCCTACAATAAGGTATAGAAATTTATAATTTGAAATAATGGTATATGAACAACTATTTATCCTATATGTTATGCTACAACAATTAACTATAGGTTAGAACATATCCATATTAGTATAAAATAGCAGGTGCAATTCACCTCAAAATTTGTTGTGGTAATTTCTTGGGACTACCATCCCTATAGGATAGTTTCCTTATAGATTTGAATGTAATTTTAAAGGTGCCCATAAATATTGACAAGTTTCATAAGACTATTGTGTCAAGGTAGTAGATGGTCATGACAAGTTTCATTAGACTGTTGTGACAAGTTTCATAATACCACCATACCACAAGAGCCAATAATACATAGAGAGGTGTAGGAGTAACATCCCACATTACCGCAAAGGCTGAGCAATAAATGTGTAGTATGGTAGTAACTCGAATACTTCCCCTACATCGACACAAGAGCCAAGAAGACACGGTGTGGTGTAGCGGTAATATCCCGCATTACCGTGAAGGGTGAGCAATAATGATGCAGTGTAGTGGTAACATCTCGCATTACCACGAAGGTCGAGCAATAATGGTGTGGTGTAGCAGTAACATCCTCCATCACCACAAGGATCATGTCAAAATGGTGTGGTATCACGGTTAAACTATAAAAAGAAAAATCACATTTCTTTGAGGCATTTTTTTGAAACAGTTTGCTTGCCTTGTGTATATTGCTTCCACATTTTCATGTATGTCTAGCAAGGCACTTGTAACTACAACATATGACAAAAAATTCCCTATTGTTATGATTTAATGGATGTCCCTTCATTATTATAGGATATCCGATGTAGTGCACATTATTATAGTGTAAGACTATTTTTTAGATTATTTCATTTGGCATCACCAATATTCTCCACAAGAACATTGTCCCTATTTAAAATGATGGAAATGGCTCACATCTCTCAAAACAATTTCTCTTACAACAATCTTGGAGATGAATTTAGATGTAGTGTGAATATCAGAACATACTCGAAAGTTCTTAACAACTCTAATAGTTGTACTAGAGGCCATGTTTAACAAACCAAAATGCAATTTCTAACTTTTCACTATGGTGGGAGATAAATGATTCCTTTTTCTTCTATTCCACAACATCGAGTAAAATTCTTGAATCTGAAAATACCTTGCTGCCTTCATTTTCCAAACCAATTTCTCCAATTTTGCATAGATCTCCCATGTTTGTGGATGTGATTTTTCTCCTACACAAAAAGCATGTACCATTTTATGCCCTTCAATCCAAGTACATGTAGGTATATTTTTAATTCCTCTAAATTTCATCAATCTCCTTACTATTTGAGCCTCAACAGACCTACCCACTTCTGCACAAATGTTTTAGAGAAGAACATAAGTTGCAGTATTTTTAGGATCCAACTAAAAAAGTAGTGTTTTTGGAATACTCAGCCTATATTATTATATGATCCACAGGAACCAAAGGTTTAACTGGCATCTTAGTAATAATGTTTAGGGTGTCCTCAAGATAGCCAGCATGGGCACGAAGGTCAACCATGCACACCTAATGATCAACTATATATGTAACATGGAATAAGGTTTACTGAAATGTGAAGTATGTGCAACCCTCATCCACTAAACCTACATGATTGTATGCATCTAGAACACAAGAAAAGCTTACAATGTCGGTGTTCCAGAGTATTTCATTAGTTCAAATATTTTGTGAGCTCCCTTGCAAAATCTATTTTGTGTACATTCTGTAATCATATCATTTTATTCCATGAGATGACATATCTTTGAGGCATTATGTCAAATAATTCATTTTGTACTACATTTTGGTGTCAAATCTTTGGTAATTATGGTTAGTTTCATTACATTCAAATTTTGAATTCTAGGAAATTTCATATAGTAAATAGATTGATGGCTATTTGGATAGTGAAACTAGCTCTCTTAGAAATTAACTAAAATATCTAGAAGGATTATTTTCATTAAAGAGGATTTTGTGGTTATTTTTGTAACAATGATTAACAATGATTTTACAGTGTATCTAGCTTGCTATTTTCATTCAAGATACAAGTCATCAAATTCAAGCACATAGCAAGAAGATGGTACTATACTTCAAACCCTCAACCTCACTTAGTTTAGTCTACTTACATGGGGATATTAAGAAAGTTGGTGAAAATTAATATATATCATTTTTTGTTTGTGAAGGAGAATCTTGTGAGATTCAATATGGTAGTGGATCAATGTTTGGTTTCTTAAGTAAAGATGATGTCACAATTGAGAAACTTGTTTTGAAACATCAGGTTAGTAATTTTTGGATGTTAAGGCTTCCCAGTTGGATATCAAAGATCTTTTCTCATCAACTTAATTTGGAATTTACATGTAGAAATGGATTCTTCCATGGTGCAGGTCTTTACTCAGACAACACATGAACCAAGGTTGACAATTTTGTTGTCTAATTACTTCTAATGGTATTCTTGGGCTTGGTTTCCAAGAAATTTTTGTTGATAATGTTGTTCTAGTTTGGTTAGTGTTGATAGCCTTCATTCTATAATGCCAACTTCATTCTATAATTTGAGCATATCACGTTTCTTAAACTTTGAACAAGGTTCTAAAATCAAGGGTTCAATATGCATATTTTAGGCCTATGTTGAACACCCTGTTTAAGGCATTTTTTGACAAGGCTACAATTTTTTAATTGATTTATCTTTTTGTTTTGTTTGGACTTTTGTAAACTTGCAATATGCAATGCACTTTTATTCTTTCTGAATTGAGACTAATAGTAATTTTGTTGGTTGTATTGAGGTAAAACTTCGTTCATGGCAGAAAAGGTTGCACCATGATGCTCATATCAAATGGCATGTTGCATATAAAGGAGGAAAGATTCTAATTGGGTTATTGTTGACTTTGTTGAAGGAGAGAGCTTCTTATATGGGACACGATCAACACTCTGCTTCTTGGATTCTACACGTTACAACTTGCTCCAGGAAGATTGCCCACGTTGTAGAAGTTTTAAGAGATGAAAGGGGCATGTTCTCACATTGAAGGGCTTCAAGCATGTGTTTCCATCATTGTAGAAGTTTTTTGGAGAAGTTCCTTTCTTGCAGTCATTTCTATGTAATATTGTAACTCAAATTTTAAGTCTTGTGACTAAAAATAACAATTGTAATACTCTATTTCTAAGCTGTAATTAGAAAATATTTCTTCTATTAATAAAGTTGACTGATTTTTCCTTCTCAATGGTTTTCTTACTATGTGCAATTGATGATTGATGTGTATTTCTGTGTTTTATGCTTAAATCCTCAAATATCAGTCAATTAAAATGACCAACTATACTACTAAGTGACTAAATATACTACCAATTGATAGAAATCAGTGAATAGTGAATAAAAATTACTAAATAAGTGACCAATTAACAATAATCAATGACTAAATATATCAATGAATAAAAAAATGACTAAATAGGTGACCGGATTACAATAATCAATGACTAAATCAACAACTAAATAAGTGACCAGTTAAATATATCAGTGCATAGAAAATGACTAAATAAGTGACTAGATTACAACAATCAATGACTAAATCAAAAAACTAAATATATCAGTGGAAAAAAAGTGATTAAATAAGTGACCAGATCACAATAATGAATGACTAAATATACTACCAAATCAATCAATCAAAACAACCAATAAGTGACTAAAAATGTTTTAGTCATCAATCTTGTCACGTTATATATGACTAGCATTAAACTACTAGTGGTCACGTGACCAACTATAGTCATTTATAAGCAATTTTTAGTAGTTTATTGTTGTTTATGTACTAGTGTCCTCTTGGTCTAATGTACCTTGAATTTTGTGGCTGCCATCTACATAATAGTGCATTGTTTGTTCTAGAGGTGTGGCGGTTGGAGATGGGAATGTGAAATTCCCCATTTCTTCTTGTTCAGGCTGGCTATCCATGTCCTCAAGTTGTTGCTCTGCACCTTCCTACACTTGAGTATCCATTGGAGTCTGCAATGTTTGTGATAGTTCATCTATTGAAACATCAAGTCCCGAAAGACTAAAGAATGTTTTACACTGCAGAAGCATCCTCGGTGTCATCAATCTCATACGCCTCGATGGGATGAATGTCACCCATGAGTGCATTAGAATTGAGGGGCCATATCACCATCCTTTTAAAGCCAAATTTTATGTTTGATGGAGTCATAGCTCTTCTCAATGCCTTGCAACCTAACTCTGCTAATTCAGCCTTTTTTATATCAATATTGGGGAATCTAGTGAGAAATTCAGCTCATTTTGATTTGAAATATGTCTTGAATGGTGCAAACACGCTAACATCCAAAGGTTGTAGCATGTGAGAAGTATGAGTAGGAAATGTAAGGAGGTCAATGCCTAACCTCCTTGCCTTCTGGATAGTTGAGAGTGCAATGTGACTTCCATGGCCATCAAAAAATAGAAGGTGCCTATTACTTGGTGACACACCCCCTGTAACTGACACATAGAAATGTTCCAGCTAGTCAAAGAAAAGCTCCTTTTTCATCCAAGAGTGTGCTTGGGTTGCCATAGTTGTGTTTGGTTCACAGTTCACAATATAATTTTCTATCTCTATATTTCCCTTGAACAGATAGAAACCAGGTATTCTTTGGCCAGATGCATTAACACATCAAAGAATTTTTATCCATTCTTTAATTTTTGGAATGATGTACGAGACATTCATGTTGCCTCATCGTGCCAAGACCCTCATTGTTCCATTTCTACCAGCTTGAATGTCTGTTTCATCATCAGACATGCAAAAATACATCATATATCTCGCTCTAACTAACATTCATTTCTTCTATTAATCAATTAAGACAATTTATTGATTAATTTCCTAAGGTTCATTAAATAAATTAATTTATTTTATCAAATCCTTAAAGTTCTTCTCATTTGATTTATCAAATGTCACCTCTTAATATCATCCAAGTTAATTAATCTACATTAATTAGCTTTTAGTCACAATTACCATTCTCTAGCTTTTGACTCAACTAGAGTCAAATCCAAACTCCTAACTAACCCACCCACTTGCACCAATAAATCATTTATTTGATTTATTATTTCCTCTAATTACATTCAAAATGGAATCAAAATGGAATATTCTTCCAATTTGAATCTTCCCCCCAAAAGGACTTGTCCCTTCCAACAAGGTATTAAATGCTATTTGCACAAGTCAAACTTGGCATTTAATGCACCTTTCATGTCTTCTCATCCAAATTTGAATTTCAAATTGGCACATTGGCCAAGACTTGCACATTCCTCACCCTCTCACAACTTGACAAGTGGCACCTTGTCATTGGCTTGTGAATTATCCCACATTCATCTAAAATCACTCAATCTCCTACTCTTGAATCTATAAAATGCAAAGCATTTCAACACAAATCAACAACACACAACTCATGCTCATTGCAAGGTTACTCTCCACTTGTGAGAATCAATCTTGCTCATCATCACACCATTTGCTTAGCAATATTTTCTGATTGCAAGGTCACTCTCTTCATTTGAGAGGATATCTTGCTCATCATTTGGCATTTTGCTTATCAAGGATTGGGAAAGGGCAACTTCCTACAACACTAAGTTGCACCAATCCACTATGGGATAGGAATGATTCATGTTTTATGCATTGTTCTTATTAGTTGCATTGTTTAACATGATTCTATATTTCATAGGGATGTTTAAGTTTGCTAATTTAAACTAACTTTTGTGCTAACAACATAAAATGGTTTAGGTTGATCTTGCAGATTTAAGCAACCACAAAATGGCGCTAGAAGGAGGGCATTTGATACAATTTTGGAAGTTATCCACATTCACATTCACAAAATCAAATTTCGTGTTTTTTATTATTGAAAGTTGAGCTACTTTTATGATGATTTAATTGGAGAGAGCTGACTATTTTCTGTTAAGATGAAGCAGTGATCCATATCTTTGATAGGCATACAAAATCATGCTTTTAATCTTTGTGTTTAGTAGACAGTTACAACCATGATCTCCTTTATTTTTGTATTTAGTCAACAATTTGCTACTCAAACAGGGCTTAAATAGACATTTTTTTTTCTCAATGCTGTTTTTTTTAGGAAGACATGAAGATTACCATCATACAATCACAATTGTGGTTTGATTTATTGAAAAAAAAAAAAACAGATCAATATGTTCTTTTTTTTTTAGGATAAAGCATTAACATTGATTGAATCTGTCATAGAGTATATTCTATCCATTATGATCTCTGTTTTTAGCATATATTCCCCTCTGTTCTTTTCATGGCTCCATTCACAAAGCATTTTCTCCATATCTACGTAGGTGTGTATTCTCAGTTTTACATTTATTCTGCACATTGCAATTGGTGTCAATATCAATAAGAAATGACTTATTATAGGGAAAACCTTCGAGCCAGGGATGATAAATTCACCTTTTTTTCATGTTTGTCTGAGATCTACTTTGAATACCTTTTCTCTACTGTCAGATCCTCTACGTAACAGGGGCAAAGCACTATGTTGACCGACCTTTGTGCTATGCTTTTCATTATCAGTTTATATCTCATATTGACCAGTCCCTGTTGCCCACCCACTTCGCTTCAAGCTGTATGCTTTTGCTGCTACGGTGTTTAGATTCTCTTCACTGTGAGTTCTAATGTTAGGCGGCAGACATTAATATTTTGTATCCTAAAAACAAGTAATCTAAAAAGATCAAATCATAATCTGCACTGGCCTGTCAATAAGCCTTATTTTGCGCATTGTCTCTTACTGGGAGCACAAGGACTGTCATTCAAGAGTAACCTTCTGTGAGGTAATCTGTCAAATAGTCTACCTGCCTTGCCTAGGAGTCCATAAAATCTTTGCATAAGAAACAAATGCACAGCTATGTCGATTTTGTTTTCTTTTGTGATTAACCTAGATGGTATTTGGTCAGAATGTTAAGACAGTAGCGTACCACTCTCTCTAATATTGAGAATATTGATTTAAGCTGATGAGAGAAAGTCTTTACCAAATTACTTAGCTTGTGGAGGCGTATCTTTCCAGTTGCTACCAGCATGATATACGCAGCAGATCACTTGGCTGCTTGCTATGTGTTTAGCATCGCCTAGTATCAATAAAGGCGTGACTTGCTAAGACAAGGCTAAAGTCGATTCAAAGGATGTGAGAGGCTGTGGGAAGCTAGAACCGCCAGCGCAAATAACAGAAGCTTTGAATACAAAAAAAAGAGAGGCGCAGTCCATCCCACTTTAGCGCAGTACTAGTGCTAGTGATGCAGTCCATACTATGTACGTAACATGAGTGGCCACGAGTGGTTAATGCAGGCAATGCCATATTCCATATGGGATGATAAGGAAGTGGGGAGATCTTAGTATGGATCTGGTTTCGCCTTACTATCTCATATATGGTTCACATTCTCATACCAACAGTTCTGGTTCGCATTCTCATACCAGGAATAGAGGTTGATCTCCACTCCGTCTCCACTCCGCACTGGTCCACTTCATATAGAAGGTCTTTACCAAAGTAGTAGCATGAGTCTCTGTAGCTCCCTTCCCTAGCATTGCAGGCATAGAACATTCATTAAAGACATCACTGTCTTTTAGCCGATTCTGTCAAGAACTTCACGTGCCTAGCCTATCACTGCTCAAAATCCCGCCACACTAAGGTAAATTCATGAATTAAGGGTGTCACATCTAGTCACTAATGGCGCCTAAAAGACTACTGCAACTTTCAAGTACACTTCGATTGCTTCCCTAATATTGACGTTGTTGTCTTAATGGAATTTAGTTTTCTCAACATTGATGTTGCTTTCTCTATTTTAATGCTGCTGTCATAATGATGTTAGCAGGAGAGTTTTTCTGCAAAACATTCTTAAATTTGGCGTAGGTAGAGATGGTTGCAGGGTAAGATTATATTATCTGGTTGTACACTTGCACTCACCAACTGTGTTCGCCGAAATTTTCTCATATATCTATTCAATGTTGTCCTTGCGTGGACTTGTCACATTTTTCTACACCTGCCAACTGCATTAACTAGAAAACTTTCAAATCCATTCACTGTTTTTATATTTTTCTGCCTACCGAATGCATTTGCTTGAAAGTTTTCCAACGAATCCTATTATGTATTATCTAGTTGGCACACATAATATTTAAGTTTCTCTCACATTGGAAACTTTTTGAACTATTGGTTGGTACACTAGGACTAGTCACTACTAAAGAAAATTATAGTGGGCCGAACAATCTGTGTTATCAAACAATACAGTCTAGGGATATGGGCAGGCCTATGGAAATAGGACAACTTTATAGACTGATGCATTTATGATCAATGAGGACCTTTCTCCAAAGGGACACAAATTTTATCATCTATATCAAAGCTATTTATTATTTTTAGGGGTGCATAAAATCTGATCTTTTTTAATACTAGCTTTGTAATAGCCATCCTTATAATAAATCTGATTTGTGAATTACTTTGTAATGTTTTGTAGGTTGGCATTGGACTTGGACATTGAATCAAGGAACACAAACATATTGGAGTTGGAAAATTAGAAACATCAAAATTAAGACTTAGAATCATTCATCGATTATGATTTTTCATAGTTTATGGTTAAGGTGTAGGCTTTTATCTTTTAGCTATGTGTACAAGTCTTTAGGTAGTATGGCATTCAAAGGATAAACATGGTGGGATGCCTTTCTTTATTATTTTCTTGATAATGGTTGTATACTATTAACTTTCATCTTAGGATTAAGATAATTGATTATGAGAGACTTAGTGGTTCATCTTATTTATAACAACCTTGCATTATTTGTAGGTTGACATCAGAGGTTGACTTTAGGATCAAGCACAAATGAAGGCGAATGAAGTAGAGTTTGAGATTTCCTTGAAACCAAGACTTGGGAAAAGATCATTTTTTAATGCTTGTTTTAAACAATCTAGAGCTTACACTTCTACTCTCATT
Source organism: Sequoiadendron giganteum (assembly GCA_007115665.2). Classification (NCBI taxonomy): domain Eukaryota; kingdom Viridiplantae; phylum Streptophyta; class Pinopsida; order Cupressales; family Cupressaceae; genus Sequoiadendron; species Sequoiadendron giganteum. Next base: position 17,670 of record VCHN02001002.1, read on the forward strand.
TTCTGTTTTAAACCAACGCACATTTCAATTTGGGTTTAAAATTAATCACTTGACTTGATTTCTTCAATTGGGATAAAATTGAACCTTAGAAACACTTACTAAATTTCAATTTGGACTTAAAATTGAACAAGGCAATCACACATTTCAATTGGTGCTTAAAACGAACACATCATTGGTTTGAGGTTTAAAATGAACATGTGCATTCAATGCTTTGTAATCTTTTTCACAAAGTAATATCATCGAAAAGACGTATGTGCTTCTCTCGCGCCTCACGGCGATCTTGAGAATCAAAAGTCTTTTTATGATATTAAGTTGTCAAAAAGATTGCCTTCACATTTCATTTTGGGAAACTTAAAATTAACAAATCTTGCGAGTGTGAGTGGAGTGCATCGCGAGTGTTCTCTCTTTGTTTCTCAACAAAGATCGATCGAACTACGGATGTACTTACTTGCTATTGTTCACCTTTAGAGGGCCTACCTTGGTGGGAAAAAGTACTCACCCCAAGGGAACGACTCAAGCGGTAACGGGCTAAAGCCAAGCTCTTCCAAACCGCTATATAAATTTGTGTTCACGGTGAAAGCCATGGACAATGGGAAGCGGCACATGATAACTCTCCCCCAGTATCTTTATGATGCGTAAAGCCCTTGTTCTAAGGGTTGGGAGATCTCTCACAAGGAGTTTATCATTGCACCCCCTAAACTGGATGCCCTTACTACAAACCTTTGTTTAGAAAGCCAAAAACCTTATCTATTTTGTTGGTGCAAGAGGTCATGTCCTCTGAAGCCGCCCCACGTAACATGCGGTCTTGTTGTGGAAATGGAAAGTATGCCATGGGAGATTCATGGGTACTAATGCTTGGCTGACCCGAATAAGTGAGTGCCGTGGAGGGGAGCCAGTGTGGTCAAGCATTTAGCCATTCGCACAAGATATGCGCAGCTGGATTTATCCAAGTGGGAACCCAACAAAGTATTGTCTCATCAACCTAGGAGTGTGAAAGTGCTTGAAAAAAAACACATTGCTTGATCTTGAAAACATTTGGAAAACAAACATACACAAAAACCTTGAAATTTCAAACACCTTGTGGGGAACAAATACCTATTGATGAACTTGCCCACTCTTGCTTTCCCTAGGAATCACATTCCTAGAGGTTTCTAAGTGTGCAAATTCTACCATCATTTGTTTCCAATAAGGATAAACATAAGGAAATTTTGCCCTATTTTCCTCGATTTCCGCATAAAGGACCTTGTGGAATGAGAAAGAGAATGGGACATTAGACATATAGTTTGAAAACCTAAGCAAGCAAGTGTCTTGGATAAAAAGAACCTCATTTAACCAAGATAAAAGACAAATTTGATTACACATGTGTTTTCTAACATGATCAAAATCCCAAAAATCGAAGTTCAAAAGGCTTAGTGTGAAAGCTAGTGAGAAGCGTCTTGAGATCATGAATTGTCTGAAAGGTTTACTTTCCTCTCATAGGAAATATGGCGTGTTCTTCAACACCGAGGTCTTGTAAGCAAAAGTATCATCTAGGTCAAGTCTAGGATCAAATTTAATCACTTTCATCCATCTTTCAACCATCAAAATCAGTCAAATTTCCATCTCACCAATAGCTCTTGGAATCTTTGTCATTTGTTATGCTAAACTTCTAGGCGAAATCAAATCACTTTGTTTGACTTAACACAGCTAGTCAAACCATCATCCTATACACGAGTTCTCTCTTGGATAATACAACTTCCTAGGGTTTACGAGTTCATCTTGTTTGGCTTAACACAACTAGCCAAATTATCAAATCATCATCACGTTTGACTTGATGCACTTAGTCAAACTATCATCTTGTAGGAGTTCACTCTTGGATAACACAACTTCCAAGAGTTTTACAATTACATTCATCACTCTTGTTTGAATTAACACATCTAGTCAAACCATCAATCCAATCACGATCAATCAAGTCCTAAAAGTTTAGCATTCCCTTCAAAGTTTCTTTAAGAGTTCCATTCATCCATATCACTCATTTTTCGTTATCTCATCCTCATCATCACTTTTATCCTTCAATTATCCTAGTTCTTCACTTCTTTGAACCTAAGGTTTAGACCGATCTAAAGGATTAGAGGTTCATCTCTTACATTCTTGAAAATTGATCTTCATTTTATGGTTCAAACTCGATCTCAACACAAGAGGGACATGGAATATAAATTTGATCCATCCATCATGAGCAATTCAATCCAACCAAACTATCCAAGCCTTGCAATACCATTTGATTATCAAAGCTTGTACAATGCATACATGGGAGCATTATCTCATACAAACATCAATGGAACAACAAATATGAGCATACCCAATCCAAAGTTTGGAACACCTTTTCCAATGATAGATTTAAATCCAAGTCCAAATCTGCAAATCTATCAACCAAACACTCAATGCATGAATTTTCCAAACAACGTCATCCTACCAAATCCATACATACCAAGTGCAACTTTACCAAACATGACCATTTCAAATCCACACTTGGTAAACTTTGGGGTCGACATGTTTGCAAATCCCCCTAATGTTGTTCAAAATCCTAGCAATATATTGGCAACTCCATATATTGATCCAAGTCAGGGTAACCCCATGCAAAATCAAAGTTACCTAAATCCAAGCAATATGATTCCCAACCACAACAATGTTCAATTTCAATCTATCATGCCAAATCAAAACATCATACCAAATCATCCCATTTTTCCATCGATATCACAAAAACAGATGGAAACCATCCAAGCAACCCCAACAATCAACAACATTCCCATTCCACCACCACCACCACCACCGCCAAAATACAACACGACCAATTCATTCTCCATCATGTTGCAAGCTGCACAAGAAGCTTCCCGCAAAAAGGCACTCCAAGCCCAACAAGCTACACAGCTAGTTGCTCAGCAAGCACAAGCGGCTCAAGTAGCCCAACAAGCGCAAGCGCAAGCAGAATTCTATGCACTATTGAAAGCAATCCAAGAAGAAGTAGCACAACAAATAGCCCAAAAAAAAGATTTGTTGGCACAAAAACAACATGACGAACAACAAGCGTTGTTGGCTCAGCAGAAAACGGAGGCCTTACTCCCACAACAAAGCTTGCAACAGATTCTCACCGCAATTGTTGAAAACAAAAATCAAGATCAATCTATCAATAAGCACTTTGAAGATGTTTCAACCTTGACCAATGATCAAATCATCACACACCAAGAGTCACTTTTCAATCACGATCAAAACTCACTGATGATACCCAACAATGATCCAATCCAAGAAACATTAACATCATTTGATCCTATGTTTGAGAACATTGACAATCCCTCCACCAAAATTGTTGAAAACAATGATCAAAATCAATCCATCAATTAGCACATTGAAGATATGTCTACCCCATCCATTGATCAAATCATCGTTCATCAAGAGCCACTTTTTAGCGATCTATTTCAAGATGTGTTAACATTATTTGATCCCATTGACATAAACCAAGATCCATCCACCAATGATCATGTTGACAATGTCTCTACATCACCTAACGAGTCAGAGGACATATTTCAAGAACATATTCCAAAGCATGATCAAAATCTTCCATCAAGGTCTAGCAATGGCCCTTCCAACAACATATTGACATTCTTTGACCTCATGGTTAAAGATATTGAAGGAATCCCTATCTCAACATTTGATCCAAATCCTCTCAAAGTTCAAGAGAATATTGAGCCACTTCCTAATGAAGATATCCAAGAAAGAAGTCCATCCTTTGAAATTGACCCATGTCAAGAACTTGATCAAAAGCATGGCGAAAGCAATTCCAAAATTAGTCAAAATCAAGAATTTGTATCTCCGAGATACTACAATGATCTAATGGGCACTCTTTTATCTATAAAAGATGCCGCAAATGATGACCACATCCACATAGGACATACTCCTCCATCTACCCGTGAGATGATTTCTTTGGATGGACATGTGGATGATCTTCAAAAAACAAGAGTCTCATACTCTTCAAATCATTACCAACGAACAAGAGTCTCCTACTCTTAACATTTTTACACATGATCAAGATGTAGAAAAATGTAGAGACATATCAGAAATGGGTCATGAAGAAGGTTTCTACAAAAGTTGTGAATCAGAAAAATCATTTGAAAGCATATCAAGAATAAATCATGAGGAAGACTTTTACAATGACAGTGAAGCATCAACACTTCTTGAAGAAGCACTACAATCTGATATGTCACAAGATCAAGTTGAAGATATCAATTAGGAATTTATCCCACATGTGGAGGATCCCATCACTTATAAAGTTGGATCACTCACCTTTCTTAGAGCAAGCTATCTCATCAATAAAGAAGCTGACACATTTGAAGGTCCACCACAAAGCAGAGAAGGAGCAACACCTTGTTTCCAAGGTAAATCATATCCTATTGCAAATAAACTTTTTCAGCAGATGAATTATCAAGGCAGAGGATTAGGCCTACATGAATAGGGTATCTTGGAACCAGTGCAGACTTTTGGCAATCCTAAACGTCAAGGCCTTGGTTACTCAACAATCAAGGGATCTCAACATATCAGTAATACTATCACCATACTAGGGGCAACTTCGCCTCAAGCAAACGTCAACATAGGGAGCACGAAGAATCCTTATGATGAAACCAATGCCAATCCTACAACCCGCCATATCACGAATCTTCATCCACCGATCACCCCATCCATGAATTGGGACCAACATCAAAAGAAAGACTTGAATCAAAGCATGAAGAACGTTATCAAAGAAAAAGAAGCTAAGAAGCATATTGGACAAATCAAGTACATATGGATACCAAAAAATACAAAGAAAGATTATCCCTATCAAACTCCATCAGTCAAAGAAACTATGGGGCAAAATAAAAATGGGGCAAGTATCCATCAAAGATTTCCACAAAGGAAAAAGCAGGCTTCTCAAGCAACGTACAAAGTGTATCAAGCAGTTGGTCCAAATTCCATGCACACGTCCATATCCACCCATTATTGCTCATCTTCCCAAGTTTGGAGAGTCAAAGGTTCCAAACCATCAACCAATCCATCTTTTATACCTAAACACACTCCATCCACGCCTCCACGCATGATATCCAATTCACACATTGACCATGTGTTGGCAATGACCCTTCATCATAAGGATTCAGAAGGCACCCTATCGCGATGTGTGCACAAAGACAAAGTTAACTTCGGTATCAGCAAAGCAGATCAAGAATCTCAAAAGTTGCATTCAAGTGCATGTATCTTGGCAAGACAACTTCTACAAGCAGGATATCGATAGAACATTATGACAGAAGCATCAACATCAGCACCACCAGGTGGTTCAACATCAGCTTAAAATCTCTCAAAAAATACAAAAAAATCAGAAAAAGTCCTGAAAAAATGGTTACCCTGATAAAAACCTGGCAAACAGGCGTCTTGGTGACAACACAAAAAAAATCAGAAAAAGGATTGAAAACAGTAAAGAAAAAAATCGTCCTCCAGCGAAAACCATTTCGGTGGCGCTTTGGACAAGTACCATGATGAAAACCTGGCAAACAGGCGTCATGTGTAGAATCAAGCATCTACGTGTGCCAGTTCGGAAGAAAGCATCTTATCGCATCCATAATGAAGCCAACATTCCATCCATATCATCCGTTCATCCATGAACCATTTATCCAATCCATTTTCCATCTACATCCATACTCCAAGTTATCTTGATCTTGGAAAATTTTGGAGCACACTTTACACTTGTTTATGGTAAATATCTTGACATGGGTCATTTTCATTGATCCCATCATATCCAACATTATCTGAGCCTTGAAGCATTATCCGAATGAGCGTTCCTCTATTCGAAGACCTTATCTTATCGCAAGATGATCCATATCCATTCATATCCAAGAATCTACCCATGGTCGTTCAAACATTGCTAGACACTAGGGGCAGATATTTGCATCTTGCTTCGAGAATAAATCTTGATGTATATCATCCAACTTATGAAGTGATCCGAACATTGGCAAATATGAAATAAAATTAGTCGAAGTACTTGTGATCCAAAATCCAAGTCACTAGCCCATGGCATATTTTGACAAGAAGACATTCTTTATCATGCTCTATCTTTTGTCGAACATCAATCCAAGCAATTCATATCAGTCGCATCTAATGTGCACATATGTGTCACATCAAATCATCAAAGCAATTTTGTTCTAACTCAAGCTTCATCGATCTTGATCAATCAAATCTAATCAATCATCACCTTGTTTGACTTAACACACTTAGTCAAACTATCATCTTGTGCATGAGTTTACTCTAGGATAACACAACTTCCTTGGGTTTACAAGTTCATTATCATCACTTTGTTTGGCTTAACACACTTAGCCAAATTATCAAAACCATAATCACCTTGTTTGGCTTAACACGCCTAGCCAAATTATCCTTTTTGTACGAGTTTACTCTGGGATAACACAACTTCCTGGAACTTACGAGTGCATTATCACTTTTGTTTGACTTAACACACCTAGTCAAACTATCAATTCATCAATCTGATTGATCAACATTAAGCTTGGTTTTCAACAAAATCCCAAAACAGAGCACTGATATCGCATATCATATCCAAATTGTCAAAATCATGCGAAAAATTCAAAAACATTCAAAAATCCATCAAAATCCAAAAACATCAAAACATTTCAAAAAATCAAAAACATGTCAAAAGTCAAAAAATCAAAAATAGAGTCATCTCGTCGAACTACGTCATCTCTAAGCTTGAATGTAGGCAAGGTTGATCTTTGATCATCCCTCGAGACAGTTTGCGTCTGTCGCATTGGCATCCGTTTGCCCATCTAGTTAGGCGTCTGTCGCATTTGCATTCATTTGCTTATCTTTTATACATTTAAGTCATTCTTTATGCGTCTGTCGCATTGGCAATCTGTTTGCCCATTCATTTATGCATCCATCCCATTGGCAATCCGTTTGCCCATTCATTTATGCATCCGTCGCATTGGCATCCGTTTGCCCATCTAGTTAGGCGTCCGTCGCATTGGCATTCGTTTGCTTATCCTTTTTACCTTTAGGTCATTCTTTATGCGTCCATCGCATTGGCATCCATTTGCCCATCTATCTCATCCGCAGTCAAGTCAATTGACACAAAATCCAAAAACATTCATAAAATCTTGAAAATACCAAAAACATTCATAAATCTTGAAAATACCAAAAACAACCTCAAAATATTTGAAAAAACCAAAATGGTGCATCCATTCCATCTCGCTTTCACTCGCAATAATCGTCGTTCCTAATAAATCATCATCGCTTTCACCCTTTGGTGAGTCAGTCAGAAGCAAGTCTAGCAGGTTCTAAAGTGAATGCCTAATCGTCAAAGTCTCGAAGGTCTAAGTCAGTAAGTCAGCAAGTTGGTCAACTCAGAGTATCAATAGCTTATCACCCAATTAGTCCTACCAAAACCCTGATCACTACATGTCCTAGGATGAAGCTTTCCCATGATGGACATAAGCATCAGGTACCCCTCGTAGTATTTTAGTCTTGGCTAGCGATACGAAGAACATCAGCTTGTTTGTTTACTTTATTTTGGTCTTTTTGACTTATCTTATTTTGCACTCATTCCAAGGACCTCTCGATGATGCCTAAACGAAACAGGTTTAGAGAGAAAGGAATGGGGCAATGATCATTATCTTTTTATCTGTTGTGCTTGTTGGATGTTCTTGTAAAATAACTTGGCGAATACTTTCTTTGTTGGGTCCGTCCTAGCAAGGTTTCCGTATGTCAAGTGTGAACAAGATCACTCCTATCTGATTGCCGAGTCAGAGTCCATCACACTAGGTGCAACGCCATCCTGGTTCTTAATACCTTGATGCATCGCCCCTATGTGTGTTATCAAACATAAAGAAAGTTACGCTCTTTATCTCCCATTCCTGGATAAGCAATACATCATCATCTTTCATCATCATCTCTAATAAAGTTGGCTTGTTGAACTTCTGCATCTTCTTGGATTCAAGGGTTGATCCCTCTCATTCTTCTATCCTATCTCATTCTTCTATCCACTTTCATGCTAACAATGCATCCATCTTGCATAATCATGTCATACCATCATATCAGGACAACGTCATACCATCTCATCCATCTCACATGCATCGCATAATCATTTAACATGCTTAAAATAATATAGATTTGTTATTCTAAGCATCTTCCGAACATATCATTTACATCATCATTATCATATAGTCTCATCATCCATACATCCATTTTGAACCTCTTTGTCGCGAGATCCACCTCAAATTGTATCTTTTCGCTTGATTTCTCGAGGGGGCAATGTACTAACGTACTTATTTTCCACTGGGGCATCCAAAAAAATCCAAAGAATTTTTTAATTTCGATGCCGACAACATCATTCTTTGAACCAATGCAACGAGTACATTGCTTCAAAGAGGGGTAAAATGTAGACATCCAAAAATAACATTATGCATTCCACTGTAACTAACATCATGCATTCGTTTCTTCTACTAATCAATTAAAGCAATTTATTGATTTAATCCTAAGGTTCATCAAGCTTAATTAAATAAATCAAATTATTTAATTAAGTTCCTAAGGTTCTTCTTATTTGATTTAATAAATCAAACCGATTTAAAATCAAATATCAAATCCCTAAAATCCCCTAAGTTAATTAATCTAAATTAATTAACTTCTAATCATGATTAGCATTCTCTAGCTTTTGACTCAACTAGAGTCAAATCCAAACTCCTAACTAACCCACCCACTTGCACCAATAAATCATTTATTTGATTTATTATTTCTTCTAAATACATTCAAAATGGAATCAAAATGGAATATTCTTCCAATTTGAATCTTCCCCCCAAAAGGGACTTGTCCCTTCCAACAAGGTTTTAAATGCTATTTGCATAAGTCAACATGGCATTTATTGCACCTTTCATCCCCCCAAAA